>JAQZBX010104996.1:0-10897 GCA_029593785.1 Cabassous unicinctus
GTGGGAATGAAAAAATATTTAAAGAAACAATGGTCAAAAATATGCCAAAGTTGAAGAAAACTATAAAGTCCCATATGTACAGGAAGCTCAATAAAGCATACGTAGGATACAAACAAGAAAAAACAAACCAAGGTGCATCATAGTCAAATTGCTAAAAACTTATGTTAAAGAGAAAAACTTTAAAGCAACCAGGAAAAAAAGAAAGACACACTATGTACAGAAGAACAAAGAAAAAAATTTCACAGAGTGCTCATTAGAAAATATGGAAGTCAGAAGACAATGGAATATAGTCAGAAAACAATGGGATATCTTTAAAGCGCTGAAAGAAAAAAACCTATCATTCTAAAATTCTACTATCCAGCAAAAGCATCTTTCAAAACTGAAGGCAATATTACAGACATTTTCAGACAAGCAATGGCTAGGAGAATGCACTGCCAGCAGTTATGTGTACAACAAGATACGTTAAAGGAAGTTCTTCAAGCAAAAGGAAAGTGATACCTGATGTAAATCTGGGTATACATGAAGGAATAAGAAATGGTATGATATGTGAATAAATTTATGTGAATAATTTTTTTTAAATTTCCTTTATTTTTCATTTCTTTAAAACCAGAATTGGTAAACTTTTTTTTAAAAAGGCCAGATAGCAAATATTTCAGGCTTGCAGGTAATACAGTATCTGTTGCAACTACTGAACTTTGCTTTTGTAGCAGGAAAGTAGCCACGCACAATACAAACAAATAGGTGTGAATGTGTTTTAATAAACCTATATTTACAAAAACAAGCAGCTGGCCTGTGGGCCATAGTTTACTGACCTCTGATTTGAAAGACAAATGTTTTCAAACAAAAATAACAACAACATATTGTGAAGTTTATAACATATGTAGAAGTAAAATGTATGTCAAAAATAGCACATATATGAAATGAAGTGTAAGATTCTGTAAGATTCTTATATTATACATGAAGTGGTATAATGTTACTTGAAGGTAATCTGTGATAAGTTCAAGATGTATACACTATAAATTCTAAACCAATCACTAAAAAATAACAAAGAGGTATAGCTAATAAACTAATAAAGAAGATAAAATGATTGAAAATAATTAATTCAAAGGAAGGAAAATGTAGGAAATGAAGGAAAGGACAAATAATTTAAAAGGTGGTACATTTAAAACTAACCATATAAATAATTACATTAAATACAAATGGTTTAAATACTCCAATTAAATAGCAGAGATTGTCAACTTGGAGAGTAAAACAAGACTCAACAATAGGCTATGTTGTATAGACCTAGGTTAAAAGTATAACTAATGCAGTCTACCACATTCTTTTCAAGTGAACATTCACCAGAAGAAACCAAATACTGGGGAAAAATACAAAAATAACAAAAAAAATCTCAATGAATTTAAAAGGACTGAAAACACAGTGTGTTTTTAACTGCAAAGGAATTAAATTAGAAATTATTAACAGAATGATATCTGAAATATCCTTAAAATACTTCGAAATTAAACAACATACTTCTAAATAACCCACAGGTCAAAGAAGAAATCACAAAGAAATTTAAAAATATTTTGAAATGAACTAAAATATGAATTTACTATATCAAAATTTGTGGGATGCAGCTAAAGGAGTGCCTAAAAGGAAGTATATGGCTTTAAATATGTATATTAAAAATTATTTAATGCATAAAATGGAATATAAACAACTTAAAAAGAAATGCTTCACTGTTATTTTAATTTTCATGCTCTGCTGGCAATCAGCAAATTGTGGACAAATATCATTTTACTTTTGTATTACCCATACAGCAGGTACTTAAGCAACGCTTAAGTGAATGAATGTATTAAGCACTAACTTGGATTGTAAATATCATGAAGGCAAATGGTTTTATATCACCTCTGGTCCTCAGTAATGTTTAGCACTGTGTTAAACAAGTCGGTGATAGTCAAAAACTGGTGAAATAAACAATTAATGCTCACACCTCCCTTTATTCTGTCATGATAAACAATTTCTTATAAGTCAAAATGAATTTTGCTTTACTCACTCATTTCTTCTTGTAGGGTTTCTTGTTTCTGTTTCTGAATTTTAATTTCTTGCTCCAAATCTTCAATCTTGCTGTTTTTACTAGTTAATTTGTGATTTAGTTCTTTCATCAAACGTTCGTAATCAGCTATTTCCATATTCATCAATGTGGTTTGTTGGGCCTCCTGTACATATCATAAATAGAAGATTCACATAGTATTGATCAGTTAATTTCATCTGTAAAACTGCTAAAATGATCCCACAAGAATGAAAAGATAATATAGTAATAATTTATACACCCATCAAGAAACTAGAAGTTAGATACTTTCTAGTTTGTAATTTCATAAATAAAACATTTTCTAATGTTAATCAACTTTGTTAATTTTATTGTTTTCCAATATAACTTTCATTAAACACAACTGGTAACTCTCTTGTGGGGCTCTAATTTATAAAATAAACAAATATTTATACAATATTCAGTGGTTTTTATAGTACCTTCTTGTTTAGTCATTTCTTTGGAAAGTAGAAAAAATTAACTATAATTCTAAGTGTAATGTAACACACATGTCAAGCTTTGATATTAAATCTTCATGTGTTACACAACAACCACCCATAGAAAATCATATAGAGGTATCAACTCAAAATCTAATAATTTGTGATACTAGATTCTTCTGGAAAGACAAGTACTAAGAGAAATAAATTAAATTTTCAATTTTTTGAGGTTACCAGTTTGAAATGATTACTTTAGTATTATTAATAATTTCAATTTTGAAATGCTGCTTTTTCAATGTGTATAGAAATAGCTTAACAAACAATGAGAATATTGGGTATCCGGGTTTTATCTCTGGATTTTACCTTTCTAGCCAGCTCTAATTCTTGCATAGTTTTCTGAAGCTGTTTCTTTTCCTTTTGAAGTTGTAGTTGAACTTCTTCAAGTTCATTTATAGTACTGCCATGTTCCTAATATTAAAAATAAAAACACCCACCCAAACCCAACCAACATTAAAAAAGGTATTTGTAGAGAGGGTGGCTATAATATAATTCTGACACACTAAAAATCGAGAAGCTTGAAAATATTTCAATCTTCAGAAACACACTCAAAGATCATAGCTTGGATTCTCAAATTTATAGGTAGCATACATTAAAGAATTAATGAACTCTGCTGAATTCACAAATGTTACTCTTTAGTAAGTCCTTCATTTAAACATCATTTTGATAAAAACATCACTATATAAAATGAATCAATTTCACAGGATTGGGTTTACCTTTATTTTCTGCTCTTTCTGAAGTTTTTCAGCTTCCAATTCTTTGTCTACTACTACTTTGGCTCTCTGAACTTCTAAAATCTGTACTTCTAACAACTTGGCATTAGACTGTAGTGTCTCAATACGTGCCAGGAGATCTTCATTATCAGAATTTAATTTTTCACACTAAAATGACAAATGATTCATTATTGTAAAAATGACGAAAACATATACAGGAGAGGAAGAAAGACAACATTGGCAAGCAGAAAAAGTGAAGAATTTAAAATCAATTCCCTAAAATGTCAATGTAGAATCAAGAATGAGTTTAAAAAACTATCATCATCACTATCATATGGCAAACCTTACAAGAGACCAGGAATACGGCAGCGGAAAAGGCAAAAATGAAAAGAAAAAAAAAAATTGGGGGAACTGAAATTAGAGTAATAAGCAAGACAGGATAGTTACGAGTTGTTTTGTCATATTCCTCTCCCATCAGTGGTGGGAAAAAAAAATGTCTTCAACCACATATTAATTTTCACGTTTGCATTTACTCAATGTAAAATTACCTGAAAAGTTAAATTCCTTAGTTCTCTTTTGAGGTCTTCTACTTGATGTTCAAAATTACTGGCACGTTCTTTTTCCATATCCAACTTCTCTGACTGCTTTTCATATTCTAATAAAAGATTCTTCAATAAAAGACAAAAGGACTTTTTATCTTCAAGATATTATTATACATTCAACTGGCCAGACTGTATCATCATGTCACACTGACATAAGATATATGATTCCATCGTGGGTGTTTAAATTATTTACCCAAGTTTAACATTTGATAGAAAAAAAAAAAAACCTAAAGAGGGGAGATAAAAAGTTTAACTTGGACTTAGACTAACTCTACCTAAAGAATTCTGAGAAGGGAAATGTTCTAGGCCTGGCCTAAATAAAGCAGAGGTGCTAACAGAACAGTGGAAGATATTACATAAAAACAGTCTCTCACATTTGGTAGCTAAACTTTCAATATTTTATGGAGAATGCAAAAACAATTGAAATTTTTTTTATATTACTAGTTGGTCTATTCAAGGACAGAATTACCCAGACTGACCATATTGCTACACATTAGCTAATCAGTTTATGCCCAAAAATTTATAAATGAGATTGTTTCCAGACTGCCTGTAGTTTTTTTTCCTCTTCCCTCTCCCTTATAAATCCTGTTTGCCTTTGTTCCTGGACAACTATTGACTGTTCCTCACTTAAATGAATGTGTGTGCAAAATAACTAATGAAGTGTTTCTAAATTCTCTTTGACAGTTTACCTCTGGAAATCCTTACCTGATTCCTACCATCACAGCCGTCAGAACTGCATGGCCTGAAAGTGCACCTACTCTGGACCTGAAACCCGTGAGTCCCTGGCTAACTTGCCCATGGCTCCTCTATTTCATGTGTGGCAACTAAGCTTTCTGGCTCTTGCACATGAAATATAATTCTTGGCCAAATCTGTTTTTGTTCCTAATTCTGATCTGTGCATGGTCAATCATCTACCCACCTTGGTGGCCTGGTGTTAAAATCTGAATTTCAATTTTATGGTCTACCACTTTAGTGACTCCTTTTGAGTAGATTCACTGGTTTATTGATTATTTTTTGTTTGTATGTTTATTTGCCTAAGGATTTTGTTACTTCCTGCAATATGAATACTAGGTTGAGAAATCATTAGTGTCTTTTCTTTTCCATAGAGAGAAGATTCTGCACTTGTTTTATATTAGCTCCTCTAATTCTAAAGATCAGAGGTCCCTTATCCTCTTATGTTCTATCTATCCAGCCATTTTCATTTTTACTCATTATGGTCCAATAGTTGTCAACAGTTGCAAAAACGGAATTGCTATACCAAGGTTGACTCAATAAATAATGGCGCCCTACAGGAAATTCTCACTTTAATCCAGTGTTATTCCCAAACAAAGCCTTGGAACAAAACTGACTGCCATGGCTACAATAGTCTGCTTTATTGATGGGATATGCTGAAGCTTTTAAAGCAACTTTCAGGACTCCTACAAGTACAGAGCTTTCAAAACACTGATAAAAGTGATCATCATAAGCAATACAGACATTGAAAAAAGAAAATGTCTAGCCAAATTCAGAAGTGACCTACAAAAGTACTTAGAATCTTAATAATGATGCTCCGTGAGGAACCTAATGGAGCTGAGTTATATGGCCGTTTCTTGATCATCATTCGTGATCATCATTCCTAAACATCTCTCTTACTCAACTTTAAATCTTGTTTCTATACCACAAATGAAATCTCCAGCTTGCCTGAAGGTTGAGAAAATTTTATAATTATGAAATATATTTTCTAAACAAATTAATGGGTAAACATGGTCTACCTCAGAAGGAAATTAATAACTTTGATTATAGTGTATCTTTTAAAAATTAAAGAAGTAAATTCCTGCTGTAATTGGCTCATAGACAACTACTAAGTCCATATAGTTACATAATTATTTTTAACAAAGTATTAAATACGTGGTTTTAAAAATGGACTTATAAGACCTCTTTATACATTAAGAATACTAATCCTTTGTCATACTTTCATACATAAGTCTCTTATTTTATATAGTTCAATCTAGAAATCTTTTCCTGTGTTTAATTCTTAAATTGCTTTTAAGTTTAAAAAAGTCTTTTATATCCAGAAGTCAGTTAAATGATCAAACACTTTATTCCAGGTTTTTAAAAAATGCTTTCATTTGCCAAAACTTTAATCCACAAGGAATTTATTTTGACTTATGGTATGAAGTAGGCCTAACTAGATTTTTCCTAAATAGTTTTCTAATCTCTTTTTATTGGATTCTTTGTTTTATATTCTAGTACCTAGGGCAGTATAGCTTAGTTGTAAGAGAAGAGATCTGTAACCAAACTGACTAAATTCAATCCCAGTTCTGCTACTTTACTAGTTCTATGACCTTAAAAGAGTTCCTTAACCTCTTTTTGTCTCAGATTCCTCACTTGTGAATTGGGGATGTCAACAACACACTTACCTCATGGGCTTGTTTTCAAAATTAAATGCGGTAAGGTATGTGAAATGCTTGGAAGAGAGTCTGGCATATAACTGTGTGTTTCTGTTATACAGAAGTCTCTATCACTTTATTACATAAATATGCCTGATTCTTATATCAGAAACTATACCCCATAATTATTGTAACTTTATAATAAATTTTGGTTTTGGTATAGAAAGATGTCACATTTTTGCATTTTCAAAATATTCAGTTATTCTTGCTAGCTTATTTTCTATTTGAAATTTAGGATAATTGTCAAGATCCTCCCATGGGGGAAAAAAAAACCTAGAATTTTTAATGAAATTATTTTAGAACTTGTAAATCAATCTAAGAACTGATATTTCAAATAATATTCAGCCATCTTATATAAGTTTTGCAGTTTTCTTCATCAAGTGCCAAAACTCTTCATTAAGGCTGTTTCTAAAATTCTATTTTTTTGGGCTACTATGGGATTTTATTCTTTCCATCTGTTTTAGTTTCTCAGCTGCTAAAACAAATACCATACAATAGGTTGGCTTAACAACAAGAATTCATAGGCTCTCGGCTTCAGAGGCCAAAACACTTGCTTCCTCTGGGGTCATTATCTTTCGGATAGCTGACAATCTTTGAGGTTCCTTGGCTTTTCCAAAAGGTGACAATGCACATGGCAGCGTCTTCTCCTTTCTCTTCTGGGTTCCGCTGAGTTCCAGCTCCCGGCTGCTCCCCTTGGCTTCTCTCTGGGTGGCCTTCTCTGTAAGGCCTCCAGTAACAGGATAAAGACCCATCTTGATTCGGCTGGGCCACACCTTAACTGAAGTAACCTCATCAAAAGGTCCTTTTTACAATGGGTTTGCACTCACAGGAATGGATTAAAATTAAGAACATGTTCTTCTGGGGTACATAACTCCTCCACCAAAGTCCACCATCTGGACCCAAAAAAGACTTGTTCTTCCCACATACAAAATACATTCAAAAGCCTAAAACCATTTTAGAACAATGCTAAATCCAAAGTCTCATCAAAATCAGTTAAGGGTATGGTTCATCTGGGCAAAATTTCTGTGAAACCTAGAAAATAGGATGAAGATTCCCATTCCAGAAGGAAAAAATTGGAAAACAGGGATCATGGGTCCCAAGCAAGTCCAAAACCCAGCAAGGCATACTCCATTAGATCTCAAGGTCTGAGAGCCAAATGTGGCTTGATGTTTTGTCCCCTTGGCCTGATGAAGCAGCCAAGAGCTTGAGCAGTGACCATGCTCTGAGCACTGGGTGGACCCACTCTTTCAACACATGTAGGTAGGCCTGCTCTTCTGGCCCGAGGAGATCTGTTCAAGCCAGACCTTTGCTTCCATGGTCTGCTCTTGAAGTCATTCTTTCTTCAATTTGTCCCATCTCTGTCCCTTTCAGCCCAGGCTGACAGTGGTTCTGCTCATACGAATTTTGCAAAAATCTCATCAGCTTTGCATCTAATTCAAGTGGGCCCAAACCATAAGACAACAGAACTTTCCACAGATCCTTCCTGGAGAACTTCATTTTTAATCCTGACTCCCACTGAAATGGCTGAATGGATCCACGTTCAGCCACACCTCCTTTTGCAAAGGGTTGTTCAGGTAAACCCTCACGTGGAACCCTGTCCTCTGGGGACTCACTTCCCAAAAATTCGGATAGGTCCCCGACAGAACCTCTTCTGGCCCTAGTCTCAGAGCACACTATCTGATAGACTAGGAATTTTCAAAATCAGTAATTGTTGGTTCCTTTGTGCTTAGAGTTCAGTTCTCAGCATATCCGTTTCCTCTCACATTTTACTATAAGTTACCAGAAGAAACCAGACTCCACCATCCATACTTAGTTTGGAAATCCCCTCAGTTAAATACCCAAGTTCATTGCTTTCAAATTTTGCCTTCCATGCAACATCAGAACACAATTTTCATCAAGTTCTCTGCCACTTTACAAGGATTGCCTTTCTTCCAGTTTCCAATAACACATTCATCATTTCCTTTTAAGGTCCCATTGGAAGTACTTTTAATATCCGTATTTCCACAAATAATGTCATCAAAGCAATCTAGGCTTTTTCTATCAAGTGCCTCACAGTTGTTCCAGCCTTTACCAATTACCCAATTCCAATGCTGTTTCCACATTTTTTAGATATTTGTCATTGTAGTACCCCACTTTCTGGTTCCAAAAACTGTTTCAGTTTCCCAGCTGCTAAAATATATAACATACAATGGGTTGACTTAACAACAGAAATTTATTGGCTCACTGTTTAGAAGCTGGAAAGCTAGCTTCCTCCCGGCATATCTTCAGCCTAGCTGGCAAACTATGAGGTTCCTTGGCTTTTGTCACGTGGCAATGCACATAGTGGTGTCTTCTCCTTTCTTTTCTGGGTTCCACTGACATCGAGTTTCTGGCTGCTCCCCCTGGCTTCTTCCTGTGTAGCCTTCTCTAAAAGGCTCTAGTAATAGGATTAAGACCCATCCTGATTCAGTTGGGCTACACCTTAACTGATGTAACCTCATCAAAAGTTCCTATTAACAAAGCGTTCACACCCATAGGGATAGATTAAGATCATGTTTTTTAGGGCTCCAACATACCAAACAACCAAATCCCACTTGATTATGTACTCCCTCACTTCTCCCTACCCACCTTTAATTTTTTTTTACATAGTACATACCCATACCTTCCACTATTTGTCTATTTTTCTGTTTACCTGTTATTTCCACTGGAATATAAATCCTACGAGGACAGGGACTCAGTCTATTTGGTTGACTACCATCTTGTTAGTACTTACAGCACAGCAAGGCTGCATAAATATTTGCTAAATAAATGAATGAATAAATGAAGTGTAATGGTATGTATCTTGCATTGAGAGATTCTGCTGCACTCTCTTATTTTTAATTCTAATATTTTTATGGTGGATTCTGGTGTGATCTATCTAGATAGACAAGCATACTGCCTCCAAATAACAATGCTTCTACCCTCCCATTAGACCTTTTGCTTAATTAAGCTTCAGATTATTCAGTTGGCCAAAACAATATTAAACAGTAATAATGGCAATCTTTTTTGTTACTGATTTTAATAGAAAGTCCCAAAATGGAATGTTTCTTTTGAAAACAATGGCTTAAGGGCACTATTTAAAACTCAGGCACTTAAAATCATGGTACCTGAAGTATACCAAACTGCACACCCAAAAAAGAAATAGGGAAAAAAAAAAAAGATTCATTGAAAATGCAGGTAATTGTTTTATAGAAAAAAATTTTACATTTCCAGTAAATTTCTTAACTTAAATGTTATGAGTACAACTTGCTCGTTAATTAAAATAACTATTTTTACCTTGTATATTTCTGCCCTATGAATGAGATCTCCCATGGAGGTAGACAAAAGATCCCTTTCTGATCGAACAGATTCAAGTTCTTCCCTTAGAGTCTGGGCCTATTTTAAATACAAACTTAAAGTTAAGAGTTTTTCATGGACAAAAATAAATCTTGACTTTGTAAAATGTAAAGTTCCTGAATCTTTCATTTCAAAAACATCTTACCTCTTTTCTGCTAGAATCAAGTTCTTTCTTTGCTTTCATAGCAACTACTTTTATCTTATTTATTTTCTCTTCTTTCTCTTTGGATTCTTTTTCCAGATTCCCTAAAAATAGCAAATGAAAGCATTGTATGTAATCAACAGGGAAAATGGGAAAATATTTAAGGTAATTTACTTGTTTTAGCCCTAGAAATTGACTTATATTCTGGAACAGAAAATTTGTAAGTAGCAAACATTTATATACTTTAAATTGAGCCCTCAATTTCTCATGATCTAAGTGAGGCAAACACAGTACAAAAAATTTCCATTTTCTTCAATCCTCCAAAATAACCTACTTTTTTTCAGCCATTTCATAAGTGCCTAGGAATCCTTTAAAGTTATCAGAGTTCCTGGAAAATGCAGGCACACTAGGATTTTAGGTGGTTAATTTGCTAAACAAAAACATGGACAAAGAAATAAAGCACATTAGGAAAACGATAGATGACACAAAGAAAATGTCAATAAAAAGTTAGAACTCCTAAAAAGGAATCAAACAGAGCTGAAGACCAGGGTAACAGAATTTAAAAATTCCCCAGAGGGATTCAACAGCAGATTGGATCTGGCAAAAGAACGAACCAGTGAACTTGAAAATAAGACAGCTGAAATTATTCTGAGGAATAGAAAGAAAAAGAATGAAGAAAAGTGAACAGAGCCCCAAAAAGAGACAAGAGAAAGAGACAGAAGAATATTTGAAGAAATAATGGCTGAAAATATCCCAAATTTAATTTAAGACATGAATATACATATCCAAGAAGCCCAATAACTACACTCAGGATAAACCCAAAGAAATCCACATTTGATAATCAAACTGCTGAATGTCAAAATAGAGAGATTCTGAAAGCTGCCAGAAAGAAGAAACATGTCATGTCCAAGGGAGCCTCAATGAGACAAGCCAGTTTTTCATGGGAAACCATGTAGGCAGGAGGCAGTGGGATGACATATTTAAAGTGCTGAATGCAAAACACTACCAACCAAGGATTCCATATCCTGAAAAGCTGGGAGATTAAGACATTCCCAGCTAAATAAAAGCTGAGGGAGATTGTCACCACTAGGCCAA
>JAQZBX010104997.1:0-10897 GCA_029593785.1 Cabassous unicinctus
GGTCATATGCCAATTTATGGATTTATTTTTGTGATCAGGATATTGGAATTGGCTGCCTGGTTAGGTCTAGGACAAATGTCCTATCCATGAGGCTGGGTAGTGGCAGAGCTTCACCTAAAATGCATGTGCAGAGAGTTAAGCAGGTGAGAGTCCTCTAAAGCAAAATTGGTCTGATGTTCTCAGGAAAAGAGTAAATGGATGCTAGATAAAAACAGAATCCTTAAATATTCACCCCAACTTCCACATTAGATGACCACCTTTCTGTTCCTGTTGTAACATCTCTGAACTATTCAATTCTATCAATTATCCATTCTTACTATTCTTTCCCCATTAACCTCTGTGATAAAATTTTCTAAGTTCTTTTCTTTCTATTTTACTGTTTTCTCCCAATCTTTAAACTCATTCCTGTTTTTCTGCTTGTACCTTAAATGTTCGTTTTTCTTAGAGCCTTATCTTCAATCTTCTTTTCGTAATCTACATGGTTTTTCTTAATAATGTTAATTACTTCCATGCTTCCAACTACTAACTTCATATTGAAGATGACCAAATCTATATTTACAGCCCTAAAGCTCTCAGGAACTCCAGACAATTTTTCAGTGGTTTTTAAAAATCTTCACTTAAATATTCTTTAGTTGAATAAGCTTAGAGAAGTTAAATAATTGGCTCTAGGAAAATGATAGAGCTGTGATCAGAACCAAAATCTGTACCTGAAACCCTTTCTACTCACTCAAGACATGCTTCTCACTAAGTTACCCTGATTTCCTTTGTCTTTGAACACTGTTTGGTCAAAGTAGACTGATCAAATGTTATCCTTTTCAAAAATTGTTACCAGTATGTTTTTGTATTTCCTGTGTGCCCAACTTTTATTTTTTTACATGGCTCTATTTTAAAATACCTCTATTATAGCACTTAGTAAGTTCTCAGCTAATTATTTAAATGAGTGATTACTGATAGTTTGTGATACCTGTATTCCCTTTTGTATTCTTTTTACTTATATGGTGCTTGTTAGAGAGGAGAGGCTAAATCAATATTCAGTGAGTTGAGCATTTTAATAACATGTAAAGAATTGCCTGTGCAATGTGACAGAATCTTCATACTATAGATATGATAGATAAAAGAAGCATAGGGATAAATTATCCTATATTATTCTGGTGTGCCAATAGTTTCTAGGGAGAATGTCATATGAAGATATATACTTTCCACAGGCTTTGGAGGGAAAGAGATTTGAGTTTGAATCTCAGCTTTCCAATTTACTAGTTGTGTTTTTTGTTTGTTTGTTTGTTTTGGTTTTTGGTTGTTTGTGGTTTTTTTGGCATGTTACTTGTTACTTGGCTTTTTTTTTTTAAACATTAGTTTCGCACCTCTGTAAAATGACAGTAACACATCCTGCTTCCCAAATTGAAGATTCTGTGTGTGAAAGTATTTGAACTTGACTACTGTGCTGGCTGGCATAGTGGTATTCAATAAATTGTAGTTGTTTTTTAAGAGCAAGGACTGCCTATTTTACTAGATTTTTTATACTTCTCATTCAGATATCTACTTTACTATATTAAAGTTTATTTCTAACCTTTCATTCATTGATCAACTGTAGACAGATCAAAACAAGGACAAACATTATAGTATAAAAATCTGTATACTAAAGAAGCTTATGTATATATATATATAGTGTACATATTGATTTGAAAAGCATTATTACAATAAATATCTCCTTGATACACTGATTTTTAGAAGTTTATATATAATCAAAATAGCGTCTATTTAAAAAACCAGATAGGGGAACTTTGCTTGGCTATCAAGACGAATATCAACCTAAAGCTTTAATTTTCTATAGAAACCAAAATAAATTTTAGATGGAATTTTAAAAAATGAATATTATAAACAAAGTTCTGAAAAAAGTTTCTTCATTTACAAACAGTCAACAAATAATCCATTCTGAATACAATGAAAGAAATCACAAAGGAAAATAGAGATTTGATTTTATATGAATTAGAAATGCTGAATGTTAAAATTCTTTGTACAATTAAAAGGAAAAATCCTCATGCAAATCTTTAAACTACAGTACATCAGACTCACCTAAGAAAACTAACAAAATGATGATGATGGACAACCCCCATTCCAAAAAGCAAAGAGTATCTACAATTGCAAGTGAAACGGTTCCTTCCATCTGTCCCATAAGATCTAAGTTCCCTCTCAGTTTGAAGCAGAGCATTCATCATCATCCCAAAATTCTCAAAATTGAGGAATGAACATATATAAGGGGGGAATGCAACCATGGACCAAAGTAGACTTATTATTGTAGTAATGGAAAAACTAATGGAAATCCAGTTAAGTAAATAGGAAAAACACCTAGTACACTATGTACATGAAAATAATTATATTAGTAAAGTAGCATTCACTATGAATTCTTTCAGGGAATTAGCCATATTTAGTCATTTTTTTAATTCCCCCTTTTTCTTCAACTGCCTCCCCCGCCCCCATACACACACCATCCCCAGTACTTTTCAGTGTCTAGTGCATTATTTTTATGTTTCCTTTTAGGAAAAATAAGTCCATTGATTATGTTTTTCTGTCACATATAACATTCAACCGTTAAGGGCATTCAGAAAATAATAGCTTTATTCTCCTTGTATCTTACACAAGTAATATATAGGCACACGCTTAATGACACCTTTTCCCCCCTCTGAATTATGCTAGGTGTTTTGCAGGTACCTGCTAACATGCATATACTTCTTTATAGTTATAATCTCCCGAATCAAACTAATTTCTAGTCTACATTCATTGCAAGAAATAGTGGAATAATTCTGTGCATGTCTAGACCTGTGACAGAGCTTGGTAATAATTATGCATGCTAAGTAACATTTATTTAGCCCTGAGTCAAAAGGATGCACTTTGGGAATTGTGCTGCCCCCTAGTGATGAATGGTGTAATAAAATAGAACCATTAAGTAAGCTTATTAATCTATATTATTCATTGATAAATGCAAATTCCAAAACAAAACCTACCTCCAAAAAGGAATTCTTTAAAAAGTATGTGTGCCACACTTAGTTCTCAGGTATTATAGTGATTATTTGACATATATTAGAAGTGGTAAGAAGGGGAAGAAAAGATGACAGAAGAGAGACAATTGGCCCGAGTAGACTGTGGATTCCCTTTCCTCACAACTGCAAATATGAAGTAACTTTGTGTTACTGCAATTAGAAAGCCAGTTTCCCCACTTAGGGGTTACTGGTGATCTGAAAATAGAAGACAGATGACAACAAAAACAAAACTTTACAATGTTTCCCAAATTAACAAGATTTTATTCCAGGAGATATTTTATTTCTGAAAAGTCTTACATCCTGAAGGAGATATTTAATACATACACACTTGATTTATTTAATATTACTTGGGAAAGTACTTTCTTCTTTATTTCTCAGTTATTTACAAATAGAGTTAGAGTCAAGTACTATGGTAGATAGAGATTAGTTTGTGTATCTCATTTTATCTATATGTTGCATTCATTGAGTTTTATCACGTGTGATAAAACCGAGTGCTGCTTAGAGGCTCTGTAGGTGATTTTGAGTGTAGAATTTCAGAACTATCAGTGGACTTAGAGATCATCTTATCTAACTCTTAAATGGGATGTTTAAGTCTCCACTTACTATATTATTGAAAAATCCAGTTACTTCACAAATCTATGGTAATTCTTGTTTTAAAACTGCCCAAACAACAACAACAAACCCTAGGCTTTTCTGTACCAAAACCCCAGGCTTTGAGGGAGAACTGGGGTGGAGAAGGGAAGTTTGGCATCATTCCGCTACTGCATTTCCAAATCTATTGTGAAAGCAAATTTGGGGGAAGTTCACAGACTCCACTGCAAACACAGAATTGGTGTTTGTGCACTGTTAATTAAAAATCATTAAATAGAGTGAATGCTTGCAGTAGTTAGGGACCTCTCTGCAAAAAGCCCCCTAGCTGTTCAGAGATAAATAATGTAGGAGTCCCAGAGGAGTTTAAGTGTTGCTGGCTGGCGTTGCTATGGAATTTTTCACTTCAAAGCCAACACAATGCTTTATGCAAGTTAAGGTCCCTGAATGACACTTGGCCCTCAAGTGTGCTGGCTTTTCAAAGAAACAGAATGGTCCATATTTTCAAATGAAAACTCATTACTTAGCTAAGAATTTTTTTTTTTTTCTTTTAACTAACTTAGCACCAGGCTTCTGGAGTTCTGTTGCCAATAATTTCTGGCACTCGTGTATTTGGCTATTATTTAATGTTGAGGATGACCACAGGGTGATGTCAACAGAAGGCAAAGAATCAAATAGAACCCAGCAAGGCAATTCCCAGTGTGTGACCAATCAGGATAATAGGCATGATGTGTTTTAGTGTTATTATGGAGCCCAGTCTAAAAATGCAACTGGCACTAGAATGAATAATTAATTCTTTACCTCAGCTAAATTTTAGGCCAAAAGCTGGAGTTATTGGCTTGAGCCAAGTCAAGGAATAATGTCAAGATGCCACAATAATGTGAAGCTAAATGAAACTGCTGGCTTCCATCAGACATCCTTTACGAGAATGGCAGGAGTAATCTATGTCCCCTAGTTGGGACATACTAGGTAGCATAGGTGGGCTAAACCTCTAGCACCTGGGAGGTCAAAGAGTGTAAGTTGGGAGCAAGTTCATTGGGCCTTAGCTGGGGTAGGGTCAAATCAAGTTGGGCTGCCAGAGCAGTGCTGAAAAGGAGGGCCAGGTCAATACTAGAAGAGCAGTTTCTAGGGATGTTTGGGGAGCAAGAGATAGTCCAGAAGCCAAAGAGTTCTGAAACATGTTTGCAAGGTAAAGAAATAAAATAGGGATTGGGAAATACAACAGAAAGAGTGTCAGTGGGTTTTTTTGATTGTATGTTGACTGCATGGCTCAGGGCTGGATAGGCAAAGCCAAGGCTGTACTCTTGACTATTGAATTTCAGGTGAAAGCTGAGTTAGGTAGCAAATTGCAGAGGAAGTGGACTGGCTGACTCTAAAGTTAACTGGTCTGTAGCAATCCTTTTCTTTTCTTTTCTTTTTTCATTTACAGCCTGTATAGCAATGCACAGAAAAGGCTTTGGGGTCATTTATAAACCACAATCTTTCCTCCTTTTCTTTAGTCTTTATTAAAAGAGTAAGGTAATTCTAGGATGGCATGAGAAACAATTACTGGGAATTGGCTAATTTTATACTGGACAATCCTGAAATTTATAACAGTTGGTACCAAACTACTATTTATTGAGGAATATGATGGTATAATGATGAGGTAAAAGGACGCTCTGATAGTAGATCAGTGGAGAGTAGTTAGGTAACCACTGATCTAGTTTTACTGGGGAAATAAAAATAACATTCAAGCTTTATGAGTCAAAGGACCGTGGCTTGGGAAAACCATCTTATAGAGTTCTATTTTCTGATATTCCCAATATTTTTTTTTTTTTTTGCTATTAGCTCAATTTTTAAACTTAATTTTCCTCGACAATGGAAACATTTATTTATGTACTCACATTTCATTTGGAAGCGCTATAGGAGTTTTGGCATATACTTATAAAAACCAAATATCTATCTTTAAATATATAGAAGGCTGCAGACTAAACAATTCAGCTGCATATAAAGATTTTTTAAAATTTCACAAAAGCAGTTAGTTTATGAATCTGAGACATTGACTATTAAAGTGTTTAAGATTAATACTAAGACAAGTTAAGAAAAAGGAAAAAACACTCTGGATTTATGATATATTAAGTCCATTGTCTTACTTTGTATTATTTTTACCTCTTAATTTTATTACTGTGTGCTCTGCCTGGGTCAAATAATCTAGTTTAGGTTTAAATCCACAAACCTTTGTAGCACTTTTTATGTGATAGATACATTATATCCGGTCCCCCTCGCTAGAAAGGATTGAAAATGGAATCTTAAGTTTCTATGAGTTTAGCACATCATCTAGAAGAGAATAATGGTACATATTCTGGAAAACAAGAAAAAGAATAACCATAAAATTGAAATTACAATAAATATATATAAATTCTAGGAAATGTAAATTAAGTGAATGATTCAGACTTTTTCTGAAAGAAAAAAGTTCTTTAGGCAAGTGATGGAAATGATTATTATGAATTTTGTTAAGGTGAGATGAAAGGAATTAATTAAAAAATGAAAGAGATGTGGGTGAGTTCACTGATAGATGGCAATTTAGCTGTCTTTTGATTATTTTGGAAATAGTATGAATTAAGATGGAATGGAAAAAGTAGAAGGATCTTAACCCTTGAAAAATCTTGAATACCAGCAAGTGACTAGGAAGTGATTCAAAAGGTAATGAAGAATTAGTAATATTTGACATAATCCTAAAGAAGAAAGGCACGTGTATAAACAGGAGTGAAACAAAATATCTGCGAATTCATGTTCAAAATAAGATCTCAATTTTGGGGAAAAAATTGACGTTCATTCAGGAAATTCCTCTTGGCAATTTCTCCAAATCAACCAGAGTTGCAATGGATGTGAATGGCAGTTTGTAGTCGCTGATCTATTTCTACTTAACTTTCCTGTATCTAATTAAGAACCATTTGAAAACAGTGAAAAGAGGAAAATAAGCATATTCTATTTTCCCCAAACTTGTAGTAGTCAGTTAAAGATATTATTCACTCCCATTTTTTCTGTGGGTATAGAAAAACTTTAATCAACCAGTTCTTATTTAACCCATTTCTTCTATTCTTGCCTTGTGAATCACTCTCATACCAAAGTAAAGCAATGTAGTATTCGTGGAAATTTTCATTGCCTCATTTCTAATTAAGTAATAATTTCAGAAACATCTCTGAGTTTCCTCTTTCCCAGGATAGCCCAAGTGAAATCCTGGCAATTAACCTAATAATTTTAACTCGTATAGCCATTTCTCAGATAATTTAGCATCAAAAAAGTTAATATGAATAAAACTACTTTGTAAATTATACAACACTTTATAAACATTAGATATAATAATAACTATAATAATAGTTTAGTATTCTAATTCACTGATATTAAATTTTTATACAATTGTCTGTCGCAACTGCAGGTGTGCATATGTTTAAGCAAATATGATCTTTGAAATCTGAATTTACAAAACAGATAAATTAAGAGGTGATTATTTCTATTATAAAAGAATTATTTGTTTATAAAATGATCTCCATTAGGTTCTTTTAAAGACAAGTTTCAGTAGTGCGCTACAATATGTCTTGAAATGCAGAATTTTATTTAAAAAAATCTTTTTAACAAATCAATTTTATTGATACATATTAATAAAGGATACAAGTCATCGAAAGGGTACAATCAATGGTACCTGTTATAATCACGTAGTTGTGCATTCATCACTTCAGTCATTATTAGAGCATTTTCATTATTTCCATAATAATAATAGTAATAAAAAACAGACAAACAAGAAAATTCTTCACCTCTCAATCTCTGTTTCCCCTACTGTACGTAGCTGCTATTTCTGGCTATTCTTACACATTTACTTATTTATTTATTAAGTTGTTTTTTCTATATATATTCACATACCCTACGATCTATCTAAAGTGAATAATCAATGGATTTTAGTATAATCACAATGTTGTGCATTCATCATCACAAATAATTTTAGAATTATTTCATTGCTCCAGAAAGAAAAATTCCACAACCCTTAGCATGCCTTCCCCAGTCCTACATAAGCACTAATCAAATTTCATCTTTATAAATTGATTTATATTTACATTTTGTATAATTGGAATCATACAATATGTTACACAATTTATTTAGTTTATAGTAACACAGTCATACAGTATGTGTCCTTATGTCTGGATTGCTTCACTCAACATAATGTTCTTCAGGTTCATCTATGTTGTCATATGCTTTACAACTTCATTTCTTCTTACTGCTGCATAATATTCCATTGTGTGAATATACGACAGTTTGTTTATCCATTCATCAGTTGATGGACACCTGGGTTGTTTCCAACTTTTGGCAATCATGAATAACGCCGCTATGAACATAGGTGTGCAGATGTCTATTTGTGTTACTGCTGTCTGTTCTTCTGGGTATTACCCAGTAGTGGTATAGCACGGTCATATGGCAAATCTATATTCAGCTTCTTTAGGAAGTGCCAAACAGTCCTCCACAGTGGCTGAACCATTCTGCATTCTTACCAACAGTGAATAAGTATTGCTATCTCTCCACATCCTCTCCAACACTTGTAGTTCTGTCTTTTTAATAGTGGCCATTTTGATAGGTATGGAATGATATCTCATTGTAGTTTTTATTTGCATTTCCCTAATCATGAGTGATATTGAATATTTTTTCATGTGTTTTTTTGCCATTTGTATTTCTTCTTTGGACAAATAGCTATTCAAGTCTTTTGCCCATTTTTAAATAAGGTCATTTATCTTTTTATTGTTAAGTTGTAACATCTCTCTATATATCATGGATTTTAAACTCTTACCGGACATATGATTTTCAAATGTTTTCTCCCATTGAGTCGGCTGCCTTTTCACCCTTTTGGCAAAATCCTGTGAGGTGCAAAAGTTTAATTTTGAGAAGATCCCATTTATCTATGTTTTCTTTTGTTGCATGTGCTTTGGGTGTAAGATCCAAGAAACCAACCCCACTGCAAGGTCCTGAAGATGTTTCCCTACATTTTCTTCTAGTAGTTTTATGGTCCTGGCTTTTATATTTAGATATTTGATCCATTTTGAGTTAATTCTTGTATAGAGAGTGAGATAGGGGTCCTCTTTCAATTTTTTGGTAT
Source organism: Cabassous unicinctus (assembly GCA_029593785.1). Taxonomy (NCBI): domain Eukaryota; kingdom Metazoa; phylum Chordata; class Mammalia; order Cingulata; family Chlamyphoridae; genus Cabassous; species Cabassous unicinctus. The sequence goes on from JAQZBX010104997.1 coordinate 8,749, forward strand.
AGATATCCAGTTCTCCCAGCACCATTTGTTGAAGGGACTGTTTTGTGACATGAACATGGACTTGGTTTGTCGAAAACCAGTTGACCGTAGAGGTGAGAGTTTATTTCTGGATTCTCAATTCTATTCCCCTGATTGATGTATCTATCTTTATGCCAGTACCATGCTGTTTTAACCACTGTAGCTTTGTAGTATGTTTCAAGGTTAGGCAGTGAAATTCCTCCCACATTGCTCTTCTCTTTTAGAATGCTTCTGGTTATTCGGGTGCACTTTCCCTTCCAAATGAATTTAGTAATTTCCTTTTCTATTTCTGTAAAATAGACTGTTGGAATTTTGATTGGTATTGCATAGAATCTATAAATCAGTTTGGGTAGGATTAATATCTTCACAATATTTAGTCTTCCAATCCATGAACACAGAATGTCTTTCCATTTCTTTAGGTCTTCATTGATTTCTTTTCGCATTGTTTTGTAGTTTTCTGTATATAGGTCCTGTACTTCTTTGGTTAAGTTGATTTCTAGGTATTTGAGTCTTTTTGTTGCTATTGTAAATGGAATTTTTTCCCTGATTTCTTCCTCAGATTGTTCAATACTACTGTACATAAACATTGCTGATTTTTGTGTGTTGATATTGTATCCTGCCACTGTGCCAAACTAATTTAGTAGCTCAAGTAGCTTTGTTGTAGACATTTCAGAATTTTTAAAATATGGGATGATGTCACCTTCAAACAGTGAGCATTTTTCTTTCCTTTTCCTATTTGGATGCCTTTAATTTGTTTTTTTTTCTTGTCTAATATCTCTAACTAGAACTTCTAGTACATTGTTGAATAACAGTGGTGACAGTGGGCATTCTTCTTTTGTTCCCGATGTTAAAGGAAAGTTTCAACCTTTCCCCATTGAGTACAATATTGGCTGTGGCTTTTCATATATGCCTTTTATCATGTTGAGGAATTTTCCTCTATTCCTATCTTTTGAAGTGTTTATATCAAGAAAGAATGCTGGATTTTGTTGAATGCCTTTTCTGCATCAATTGAGATGATCATGTTTTTTTTCCTTCAATTTGTTAATGTGGTGTATTATGTTGTTTGATTTTCTTATGCTGAACCAGCCTTGCATACCAGGAATAAATCCCACTTGGTCGTGATGTATTAGTCTTTTGATATGCTGTTGGATTCGATTTGCAAGTATTTTGTTGAGAATTTTTGCATTTATGTTCATTAGAGAGATTGGTCTGTAATTTTCTTTTCTTGTAGTGTCTTTATCTGGCTTGGTATTAGGGTGATGTTGCCTTCATAAAATGTGTTGGGTAATTTTCCTTCCTCTTCAGTTTTTTGGAAGAGTTTAAACAGGATTGGTGTTAATTCTTTTCAGAATGATTGGTAGAATTCACCTGTGAAGCCATTTGGTCCTGGACTTTTCTTTGTTGGGAAATTTTTGATGATGGATTCAATCTCTCTAAATGTGACTGGTTTGTTAAGTTCTTTTATTTCTTGTAGCATCAGTGTAGGTAGGTTGTGTATTTCTTGGAATTTGTCCATTTCTTCTAGGTTGTCTAGTTTGTTGGCATACAGTTTCTCATAATGTCCTCTTATGACCCTTTTTATTTCTGTGGGATTAGTCATAACTTCCCACCTTTCATTTCTGATTGTATTTATTTGCATCTTCTCTCTCTTTTTCTGTTAGTCTAGCTAGGGGTTTGTCAATTTTATTGATCTTTTCAAAGAACCAGCATTTGGTTTTGTTAATTTTCTCTATTGTTTTTTTTTTTTTGTTCTCAATTGTATTTATTTCTGCTCTAATATTTATTAATTCTTTCCTTCTTCTTGCTTTGGGGTTGGTTTCCTGCTCTTTGTCTAGTTTCTCTAGTTGTTCAGTTAAATCTTTGAGTTTAGCTCTTTCTTCTTTTTTAATATAGGCATTTAGGGCTATGCATTTCCCTCTTAAGACTGCCTTTGCTGTATCCCATTAGTTTTGATAAGTTGTGTTCTCATTTTCATTTGTCTCAATATATTTACTGATTTCCCTTGCAATTTCTTCCTTGACCCACTGATTATTTAGGGGTGTGTTGTTTAGCCTCCACACATTGGTGAATTTACCTTTTTCCTGTCCTTTATTGATTTCCAGTTTCATTCCATTATGATCTGAGAAGGTGC
>JAQZBX010104998.1:0-10899 GCA_029593785.1 Cabassous unicinctus
AAAAAAACAACAACAAAGAAATGTAGATGAGATGGACAAATTCCTGGAAACACATGAACCACCTACACTATCTTTAGAAGAAAAAGAAGACCTCAAAAAACCAATCACAAGTGAAGAGATTGAAAAAGTCATCAAAATTCCTAAAGTTGAAAAGCCTAGGACCAGATGGCTACAATAGTGAATCTAACAATTCTTCAGATATGAATTAATACCAATCTTGCTCAAGGTCTTCCAAAAAATTGAACAGAAAAGAATGTAACCAAACTCATTTTATGAAGCCAACATCACCCTAATACCAAAACCAGATAAATATAATACAAAAAAGGAAAATTACAGACCAATGAATATAAATGCAAAAATCCTCAACAAAATACTTGCAAACAGAATCCAAAAGCACATTAAAAGAATTATACACCACAACCAAATGGGTTTTATCTCAGTTATGCAAGGGTGCTTCAATGCAATAAAATCAATTAGTGTAATAAACCACATTGATAAATTGAAGAAGAAAAATCACATGATCTTATTGATTGAGGTAGAAAAGGCATTTGACAAACCACAGCACCATTTCCTGATAAAAATGCTTCAAAAGATAGTGTATTAGTCAGCCTAAGTGGTGCTGATGCAAAATACCAGAAGTCTGTTGGTCTTTATAAAGGTTATTTATTTGGGGTAGAAGCTTACAGTTACCATAATGGCCATAATGCATAAGTTTCTTCCTTCACCAAAGTTTGCTGCCATTTGTTGGAGCAAGACAGCTGCCAACATTTGCCTGGGTTCAGGCTTATTGTGTTCCTCTCTTCCCAGGGCAATGTTTCTGTCCAGATTCAGCTCCTCTGTTTCCTCCATAAGGTCAGTTGAAGATTATCAGGCAAATGGCTCATCTTTTCCCAGGGTCTTCTCTCCTTCCTCATGACCAAGCTCTTCTGTGTGCTTGCTTCCCTGGACTCCAGCATTAAAACTCATCTTCAGAAATCCAACTCAAAACTCCAACTAAAAAACTTCCAACCCTGTCTTTTGCCATGTCTTTTATCTTTGAGTCCCCATCCACTAAGGGGTGGTGCTCAATACCCTAGTGATGTGGCCCAATGAAAGCCCTAATCATAACTTAATCATGCCCAAATGAACAGACCAGTTTACAAGCATAATCCAATATCTATTTTTGGAATTCCTAGCTCTATCAAACTACCACACTCTACCCTATGAATTCCAAAACTACATTACAATATTCAAAAAGATCTTAAATCAGTAACAATGCAAGTACAAAATCATATCATAATCAGTTTAAAGAAATACAGTTCATCTTGAGTAAAAGTCCTGTCTGCTGTAGACCTCTGAAACTTACAAAATCATTGATCTGCTTCCATACACATACAGACAGACAAAGGATAAACATTTTCATTTTCATAAGGAGAAATTGGGAGGGAAACATGAACCAGGTTCTCTAAAGTTCAGTAAACCTGCAGGACATCCTCCATTAGATTTCAAAGTCTGAGAGTCACTCTTAATATGATGGTTTCTTCTCGTTGGGGCCACATGGGGACCCACCCTTTCGACAGGCTTTCCCAATGGCCATTTTCTTGGTTTCACTCTCATCAAGTACCTGGGTGTTGACCATGCTCTGGATCTCACCCTCCAAGATTATTGAGATGATTGCCACACCTTAGCCAATTCTGGGTTATAGTCTTAGCTCCCGTAATACAGTGAGGTGAAAACAACTTTCTCCCTAAACTTTGACATACAGACTCAACTCTCTCAGAGTAATGAGTTGACCACCTGGTCTTCTCAAACATTGGCACACAGGATCAACAGTCTTAGAGCAACCAGTTGACCACTTCACCTTCTCTAATCCATGGGAGACAGGTGTAACCCTCACAGACCTATGGGATGCTGACCTTAACTGCCCTGTTCCTTAAAGAATGTGCTCCACCTTCTCTGTATCATGGGATGGCAAAACTCTCCCAGAACAATGGGTGGGAACATCCATCTTCTTCAACAACCGGGGCAAACTCACCCTCTCTGCACACATAGGTGGGGCTGCTCTCTTGGCCCAAGGTGATGTCTTAGTTCCACATCTCAGCTTCCATGGTTTTCTTCTTAAAGCTGTTTCTCCTTCAATGTCTCTTGTCCTCCAGTTTCCAATAATAGTTTCATCATTTTCTTCTAAGGCATCATAGAAAAGCTCTTTACAGTCCATTTTGCTATCAACAGTCTCTTCAAAGTGATCTAAGCCTTTTCCATCAAGCATTTCACAATTCCTCCAAAAAATACCCCTTATGCATTTATAAAACTCTTCCAACATTTTGGTAATTGCCAAAGCACTTCCACTCAGTACCAAGGCTGTATTAGTCAGCCAAGGGGGTGCTGATTCAAAACACCAGAAATCTGTTGGTCTTTATAAAGGGTATTCATTTTGGGTAGAAGCTTACAGTAATCAGGCCATAAAGCATAAGGTTCTTCCTTCACCAAAGTCTGTTGCCACGAGTTGGAGTAAGGAAGCTGCCTTTTTGATTATCAGTTGATTTTATATGTGAGAATCTATATCAGAGCTCTTAATTCAGTTCCATTGTTCAGTATGTCTATCCTTCTGCTAATACCATGCAGTTTTGTCCACTGTGTCTTTGTAGTATGTTTTAAATTAGATAGTGTGATTACACTGATTTTATGTTTCTTTTTCTATCTTTTTTCTTTTTGTCCTTTCTTTCTTCTTTCCCTCTTTCCTCATTATTCTCTCCTTTAAGATAATTCTATATATTTTCCTCTATTCCATTTCTCATTTCACTGTAGGTACTCCACTTTTTATTCCTATTATTCTACATTGCTTATGTGAGTTAAATGTTCATTTTACTAAGTCTTATATGATCCCTTTCTAACTTTTACTATTATTATTTCCATTATCCTTTTTATTTTCTTACCTCTTTTGCTTTCTCTGACCATAATTTTTTTCTACAAGGGAACATAGAAACAGAAAAGAAATAGAACAAGAAGAGCAAATTGTCAAAGAGAAAACTTAGCACACACACAAATGCAGCAGCTAAATAAAACTCTAGAGTATAGAGAGAAGCTAATCAACTGAATAAATCCATCAAGATTTAAAGATGACCAGATGGCAAAAAAAATTCCAAACCATACAAAGAAACAGGAAGACATGTTCCAGTCCAATGAACAAACTAAAAACCAGGAAGTGATGCAGAAATCAAAGAACTAATCAAAGTTCTCCAAACAAAGATCATGAACCAACTTAATGAAGTGAAGGAAGAGATTAAGGATAGAAAGAAGACACTGGGAGAACATACTGAAGAAATTGTAAACATATGTAAAAAGATAACAGATAAGATGGTGATGAATCCAAGAAATCAAAAAGACAGTGGAAGCACGTAACAGCAGATTTGAACACACAGAAGAATGAATTAGCAATGTTGAAGACAGTCTATCTAAAATAAAACAAATAGTAAAATCAATAGATAAAATGTTAGAAAAATCCAGCAAAGACTTAGGGATTTGAATGAAAACCAAAAATGCACAAACATATACATTATAGGCATCCAGAGGGAGAAGAGAAGGGAAAAGGAACAGAAAGAGTGTTGAAGGAAATAATGGCTGAAAACTTCAAACCCTATTGAAAGAGATGGATGTACATGCCTAGAGAGCACAGTGCATAACAAAGAATATAAATCCCAACAGTCCTACTCCAAGACATATACTTGTGAAAATGTCCAATGCTCAAGACAAAGAGAAAATATTGAAGGCAACTGCAGAAAAGAGAACCATGACATTCAAGGGAAATTCAATATGATTAAGTGCTGATTTCTTATTTGAAACCATGGAGGTAAGAAGGCAGTGGTATGACATAGTCAAGGTACCAAAAGAAAAAACTTCCAGCCAAGAATTCTCTGTGAAGTGAAGCTGGCATTCAAATATGATCAAGAGTTCAAAATATTCACAGATTAACAGAATTTAACAAAGCTAGCCAATAAGAATCCTGCCCTTCAAGAAATACTAAAGGGAGATCTGCAGGTTGAAAGGAAAAAACAGGAGAGAGAAAGAGTTGGAGAAGAGTGTAAGAACAACTAAAAAGACAAAAAGAGAAATAAAACCAAAATACAACATACATAAACCCAAAGAAAATAAGCCTAATGTAAGTAATTCCTTAAGAGTAATATTACTGAATATTAAGGGATTAAATTCACCAGTCAAGAGAATCAGATGGGCATAATGGATAAGGAAATATGACCCATCTATATGTTGTCTACAAGAAACCCTCCTTATACCCATATATTCAAGGAAGCTGAAAGTGAATACCTGAAAAAAAAATTTTACAAGAAAAGAATAAACAAAGAAGGGCAGGAATAGCTGTACTAATATTTAATGAAATAGATTCTAAATGCAAATATTTTGTAAGAGACAAAGATGGACACTATGCATTAGTAAAGGGGATAATCTTTCAAGCAGAAAGAACAATTGTAAACATTTATGATCCTAAACAGGATGCCTCAAAATACATGAGGCAAACACTGGAGAAACTAAGTGGAGAAATAGATGCCTCTGCAGTTATAGTGGGGGACTTCAATACACCATTATCACCATTAGACAGAACATCTTAACAGAGAATCAAAAAGAAACAAAGACTCTGAATCATAAATTAGAGGATCTGCACCTAATAAACATATACAGAACACTACAACCAAATACAGTTGTATATACATTCGTCTCGAGGGCACATGGATCATACTCCAATATAGACCACATGCTAGGCCACAGAAAAATTCTCAATGAACTCAGAAAATTGAAATTTTACAGAGTAATTACTCTGATGACAATGGAGTGAAACTGAAAATCAGTATGGGCCAGATAACCATATTAGGCACAAGTATATGGAAGTTAAATAACATACTCTTAGACAAACAGTGGGTCAAGGAAGAAATTTCAAAAGAAATCAGTAACGATGTTGAAATGAAAGAAAGTGACAACACAACATATCAAAACTTATGGGATGCATCAAAAGCTGTACTGAGAGGGAAATTCATAGCCATGAATGCATATATCAAAAAAGAAGAAAGAGCTAAATTCAAAGACCTAAATGAACACATGGAAGAACTTGGAAAAGATCAACAAACCAACCCAAAAGGAAGTAAAAAGAAGGAAATAACAAAGATTAGAGCAGACCTAAATAAAACAGAAAGTAAGAATACACTAGAAGACAATAAACAAAACCAAAAGTAACTCTTTGAGAAGTTCAATAAAATTGACAAACCCTTAGTTAGACTATCAAATAAAAAAAAGAAATAAGATGCAATAGACAAAATGAGAAATGAGAAAGGGGATTTCACCACTGACCCAACAGAAATAAAGAGCATCATAAAAAGATACTTTGAAAAATTAAATGTCAACAAGAATGACAATTTAGAGGAAATAGACAAATTCCTAGCAACTCACAAGTAACCTACATTGATGAAAGAAGAAATTGATGAACTCAGTCCAATTCCAAGTAAAGAGATAGACTCAGACATCAAAAACCTCCTAACTAAGAAGAGCTAAGGACCAATGTCTTCACAGGTGAATTCTACCAAACATTCCAGAAAGAACTAACACCAATCCTGCTTAAGCTCTTCCAAAAAATTAAAGTAGGAGGAACAATGCCTAACTCATTCTATGATGCCATAATTACCCTAACACCAAAGCCAAACAAAGATGCCTCAAGAAAGGAAAATTACAGACCAATCACTCTGATGAACCTAGATGCCAAAATCCTCAATAAAATACTTGTTAATCATATTCAACAACACATCAAATGAATTTTACACCATGACCAAGTCGGTTTCATCCCGGGTATGCAAGGATGGATCAACATTAGAAAATTAAGAAATGTAATACACCACATAAATAGATCAAAAGAAAAATTCACATGATCATCTCTATAGATGCAGAAAAAGCATTCAACAAAATACAGAACACTTTCTGGATAAAAACACTGCAAAAGATAGGAATAGAATGAAACTTTCTCATCCTGATAAAGGGCATATATGAAAAACCCACAGCTAACATCATCTTCAATGTTGAAATCCTAAAAGCTTTCCGTTTAAGATTGGGAACAAGACAAGTATGCCCACTATCACTACTCTTAGAAGTACTTACTTGAGCACTGAGGCAAGAAAAAGATATAAAACTCATCCAAATTGGAAAGGAAGAAGTAAAAATTTCACTGTTTGCAGACGACATGATCCTATACATAGAACGCCCTGAGAAATCCACAACAAATCTTATAGAGCTTATAAATGTGTTCAGTGATGTTACAGGCTTTAAGATCATTTCTGTACACCAATAGCAAGCAATCTGAGGAGGAAATCAAGAAAAAAATACCATTTACAATATTGACTGAAAACATGAAACACATAGAAATAAACTTAACTAAAGATGTAAATGTCTTATACACAGAAAGCTATACAGCACTGTTAAAGAAAACCAAAGAAGCCTTAAATAAATGGAAAAACATTCTCTGTTCTGGATAGGAATAGTCAACATTATTAAGATGTCTATCCTATGCAATGTAATATACAGAGTTAATGCAATCCCAATAAAAATCAGCACAGCTTTTTTTGCTGAATTGGAAAAACTATGAATTTTATTTTGAGGGACAAGAGGTCCTGAATAGCCAAAGACATATTGAAAAAAAAAATGAAATTGGAGGAATCACACTACCTGACTTTAAAACATACTACAAAGGTACAGTGGTCAAAACTGCATGGTATTGGCACAAGGATGGACATACTGACACATGGAACTGAATTGAATGCTCTGATATAGATCATTATATATACAGTCATTTGATATTCAACAAGGCCACCAAGCCCACTCAACTGGGAAAGAATGGCCTCTTCAACAAATAGTGCTTGGAGAACTGGATATCCCTAATGAAAAAAATGAGAGAGGAACACCATTTCACACCTCATACAAAAAATCCACTCAAGATGGATCAAAGTTCTAAATATAAGAGCTAAGGCCATAAAGACCTTGGAAGATAATGTAGGGAAGCATCTACAGAACCTTGTAATAGGAAATGGCTTCATGAACTTCACACACGAAGCACAAGCAATGAAAAAAATAGATAAATGAGACTTCTTCAAAATTAAAACCTTTTGCACCTCAAAGGAGTTTGTCAAGAAAGTGAAAAGACAGTCTAAGAAATGGGAAAAATATTTGGTAACCGTATATCTGAAAGGAGCCTAATAAGCAGCATATATAAAGAAATCCAATTTCTTGCAAATAAAAGACAAGCAACTCATTTAAAAAATGGGCAAGCAATTTGAACAGATATTTCTCCAAAGAAGAAATACAAATGGCTAAACAGCATATGAAAATATGCTCACCATTACTATCTATTAGGGAAACGCAAATCAAAACTACAATGAGATACCATCCTACACACATTAGACTGGTGGCCATTCAAAAAATAGAAGACTACAGGTGTTGGAAAAGATGTGGTGGAATGGGAACCCTCATCCACTGCTGGTCAGAATGCAGAATGGTCCAGCCATAGTGGAGGGCAGTTTGGCAGTTCCTTAAAAAACTAAATATAGATCTGCCATATGACCCAGCAATTCCACTGCTGGGTATATACCCAGAAGAACTGAACGCAAGGCCATGAACGGATGTATGCACACCAATGTTCATAGCAGCATTATTCACTATTACCAAAAGTTAGAATCAACGCAAATGCCCATTATTGGATGAATGGATAAACAAAATGTGGTATATATGTACAATGGAATATTACTCACCTGTAAGAAGGAATACAGTGCTAAACCATGAGATAATATAGATGAATCTTGAGGACCTTATGTTTGGTGAAGCAAGCCAGGCATTGAAGGACAGATATTACATGACTACACTGATATGCATTAAGCAAATTGAGCCAATACAGAGAGCTAGAGTCTGGAAGAGAGGTTTACAGGAAATAGAAAGGGAGAAGAAAGTTGTGAGCCAATGTCTGTATCGTTAAAATCTGTGATAAGATAGAAATGAGTACTTATGCAGTGAAGAGCTATGACAGGGGTGTAAGAATACTATTGGGTTGGACAATGCAAGCTTGACAGGGGGTTAGGGTGGGGAGTATGTGTTGGATGATCCAAGAAACTGAAAGGAGGGTTGGGGGAGGGAATAGGTGAACACTGGGGATAGGTGGGTATGTGGCTGAAACTACAATATTGAGAAAACTTTATTGGCAGTATGACAAGGAATCATTACCGGTTTAGGGTGTTGAATGGGGGGCATTTGGGACAGTGTCCACATGGGACAGTCTTCTAGAAAATGCGTGAGTGATAATTTTGTCATAGTGTGCTGTATCACTGGAGGAAACCCACATAATGAGTGGGAAGGAGTTGGACTCCTATGCTAGGGAGGCCCCATATGTTCTCAAACAGAGGGTTCATGTCTCTCAAGAGTATGGGCAGTTCCTAATAGGGGATGACAGACTAATGTGTCCATCCATCAGAGTTGTTGCAAAATCTAAGAATCTTGTCCTTCAAGGAGTGAAGCCTGGTCATTTCTGTAGGCCAAGAAAGGAGGGGGAGGGAGGAATAGAAGAGACTGAAGAGGTGTATTTTGGGTCAATGGATGTGTTCTGCATGATCATGGAATGATGGATACAGGCCATGTTAAATTTCATCAAAAAATTATAAAATTGTGTGATCTAAAATGTAAGCCATAATGTAAACCATTGACCATGGTTGGTAGCTATATTTCAATATTTATACATCAGTTGTAACAAATGTACCATCTACATGTACAAAGATTATTAATATGGATGGGGGAAAGGGGGGAGGATGTTGGATATATGGGAGTCCCCTATATTTTGTAAATAACCTTGCTGTGACCTAAAAGTTCTTTGAAGACAATATAAAAAATAGTAAGGCACTGGGGAAGAAATGAAAGAAAATGCCACTGTACATAGAGGACAACTGATATTACAGTGATGAAAGGAAAAACGTCAAAAAAATAATTTATTTTATTTTTTAATGTTTTTCAGTTTTTAATGTTCCAGTCTTTTTTATTTTAATTTCTGTAAATTATTATGTATTTTATTTCTTATGTTTAAACATATTAGTATTACTTTATTTTCCTATTAATCTAATTTGGCAATATTCTTGCCTTCATTTTTGAAGAGGTTTTTGATCACAGAAGTGTTACAACTATGGCAGGGGAGGATCAATGGGGTCGGGTGTCAGTGATGGGGGATGCATGGGAATAAGTTCACCTGGGCATACATATAAGGTATATAAATATGTTCAAATGTTCATGGAGCATTCCCAAAGTGGGTGGTTATTCACACAATTGAAAGATTATTGAATTCCCATCCTGGGGAGCTCTGCCACATCCCCTGATGGAACAGCAACAATCCCCCAAGTGCAGAGGCAATGACTAGTGAAGAACGATGGTCCATTGATGGGCCCTTAATGTTGATGACTATGCTTGTTAGACTTTTGCTTTTGAATTTGCCACTTAGCCTAGAGTTAGAGAGTGCTAAGTCTTGCCTCCTGAGAGCCTCCTTGTTGCTAAAATGTGACCTCTATCTAAGCCAAACTCATCATATAAATATTATCTTCCCCTCAGTATGAGATATGACTCCTGGGGACAAGCCTCCCTGACACCAAGGGATTAATACCAAGCACTGGCTGGTGAGTGGAAAAAATCTTGAATAGAAGGGGGAAAAGGTAAAGACAAATGAGTTTATATGGCTAAGAGACTTCAAAGTGTGTCAGGAGGTCATCAGAGAGGTAACGCTTATGCATGTCTCCGCAGGATCTTGTAGCCAAGGTAGGTACTACCCCAAATAGTGGGAATCTTGAAGACCTTGGAGACACCCAGGACCTACAGTAATAGCAGATAACTCCAGAGTTTGGTGCTTTGCCAGTGGCCCTACTTGGAGTTTGTGCTCCCAATTGTGACAGAGTTGGACTTAGATGTAACTTCTCTATGCAAGCCTCTTTTGTCCCTTTTATTTGAACCTATACTTGGTGCTGGAGATGGTAGGTCTAAGTTCAAGAGACTTTAATCTCTGAGCTGTCCATATGCCAGCATGACCCTGAAATTCAATGGAGTTCCAATACCTACTCTGAAGTTCATTGGACTCACCCAGTACAACTAACAAGGAGATGATGATGGACAACAGTCATTCCAAGGAACCGAGAGACTCTACAACTGCAAGCAAGAGGGTCCCATCCATCTGCCCCATGGAATCAAAACCTCCTCTCCATCAGAGGTGGAATGTGTTGCACCATCCCAGAGTCCTCAGGATTGGGAAGTGAACTATGGACTAGAGTGTATTCTACTATGGACTTGTGATTCTAACAATGGAAGAATATATATCATTCATTTGGAGGCAGTGGCCACTGGAAGGTCTGAGGGGAGGGAGAGGGAAACACAGGTGAAATGTGGGGGCATTTTGGGGTCTTGGGAAGATTCCTGAATGGCGTTTTAATGACAGATACTGTCCATTGCATGTCTTGCCATAACCTGCAGAATTGTGTGAGACAGCGTGTAAACAACAATGTGAAATATAATCCATACTTAGTGGCCATGCTCTAAAATGCTTTCATCAATTCTAATGAATTTGCCACACTAAAGAAGGATGTTTTTAATGTGAGAAAATGTGGGATGTGTGGGAAGCGAAGCATACGAGAATCCCCTATATATTTTTTTTCTTTCATAATTAAGATTTTATTGGTTGTTTTGAAAATCAGCACAGACTTTATGAACAATTTGTACACAATTCTTAATGTACATACTGAAAACCTAAAAAGCCATGTAGTTGTTCTAAACTTATTCCAGTGACTTTCCAGCTTAAAATTTGGAGGCAAGTTTTCCTTAAGAGGATATCAAATACCAATATCTTCAAATGTT
>JAQZBX010104999.1:0-10895 GCA_029593785.1 Cabassous unicinctus
AGGTATAAGATTACCTGACTTTAAACCATACTAGAAAGCTACAGTTATCAAAACTGCATGGTATTAGCACAAGGACAGACCTACTGACCAATTGAATTGAATTGAGAGTTCTGATATAGATCCTCACGTATACAGTCATCTGATATTCAACAAGGCCATGAAGCCCACTCATTTGGGAGAGAATGGCCTCTTTAACAAGTGGTGCTCAGAGACCTGGATATCCATATCCAAAAGAATGAGAGAAGAATACCATCTCACACCTTACACAAAAAACAACTCAAGATGGATCACAAATCTAAATATAAGAGCCAAAACCATACAGACCTTGGAAGATAATGTGGGGAAATATCTACAGGACCTTGTAAAAGGAAATGGTTTCATGAACTTCTCACCCAAAGCATGAGCAGCAAGAGAAAAATAGATAAATGGGATCTCATCAAAATTAAAAACTTTTGCACCTCAAAGGATGTTATTAAGAAAATAAAAAGGCAGCCTACCCAATGGGAGAAAATATTTGGCAGCCATATATCTGATAGGAGCCTAATATCCTGCATATATAAAGAAATCCCACACCTTGAAAATAAAAAGACAAACAACCCATTTAAAAAATGGGCAAGTGACCTTCAAAGACATTTCTCTGAGGAAGAAATACAAATGGTTAAAAAGCACATGAAGAAATGCTTGACATTGCTAGCTATTAGGGAAATGCAAACTAAAACCATAATGAGATACCATCTTACAATCATCAGAATGCTAGCTATTAAAAAAACAGCAGAATGTAAGTGTTGGAGATGATGTGGAGGAAGAAGAACCTTCATCCACTGCTGGTGGGATTGTGGAATGTTCCAGCCACTGTGGAGGACAGTTTGGTGATTCCTCAGAAAACAAACACTATATCATCCATATGATCCAGTGATTCCACTACTGGGTATATACCCAAAAGAATTGAAAACAAAGACACAAAAAGATATATGCACACCAATATTCATAGTGGCATTGTTCACAATTGCCAAAAGTTGGTATCAACACCGGTGCCCATCAACAGATGAATGGATAAGGAAAATGTGGTACATACGTACAATGGAATATTACTCAGCTGTTAGAATGAATAAAGTGCTAACACATGGAATAACATGGATGTATCTTTAAGACCTTATGTTGAGTGAAGCAAGCCAGGCATTGAAGCATGAACAGTTTATGACCTTACTCATTTTAATCGAGGAAAGTTAACAGTCTCTGAGAACCACTGACTGAAAGATAGGCTAACAAGGGAGAGAGAGAGAAGGGTAGGTTGCAAGCCATTACCCATATGGACATAATCTATAGTAAAGTGATAAATTATAGTTACATATTGAAGGATAGGAAAGGTGGGTAGTTATATTACTGGGTTTGTGATGCAGGGTTAACAGGAGGGTAGATTAAGAAGGGAAGGTGAGAATACCCAGGGCATGTAACTATGAATCTTGTCATCCCATGGGCCAAGACAGGAGAGTGTCATATGCCCCAGGGGGATGAAGAGGAAAGAACAGAAAAGATCAAATGGGGTATTTAGTGGTCATGGGAAATGTTCTTCATTACCTTACAGTAATGAACACAGAACATGGTAAATATCTTGAAAAAATATTAAACTGTACCATCAAAAATATAAACTATACTGTAAACCATTGACAATATTTAATAGCTATGTTTCACTATCTGTATACCAATTATAGCAATGCTACCATTCACACACAAAAAAACATTTTAATATGGGGTGGGGAAGGGGAAGGGAGGTGACTACATGGGAATCCCTAGTATTCCGTGTGTGACTTTGTTGTGACCTAAAACTTCTTTGAAAACTAAATGAAAATTTGGTAGACACTGGGGAATGAGAGGGGGAAGGTGTCACAGTACACACTGGACATCCGATAATGCAGTGATAAAAGGAGAAAAAAAAAAGAATAATAATAATAATTTAAAATAAAAATGAAAAAACATTTTTCCTTTTGTTTTTTCCCATTTTCTTTTTTTGAATATCCCAATCCATTAATTGTATTTTATTTTTAGTTCTTTTTTTCTGAGTTTCCTTGTATTTTATCTCTTGCATTTAAGCTTATCACTATTGTTTCATTTCCTATTAATTTTATTCTGTTATTATATTGGCTTCATCTTCACAGAAGGTTTAGGTCACAGAAGGGTTAAAATGGGGATTGCAGAAGATCATTGTTTGGGGATGTCTGGGATGGGGGATTCATGGGAGTAAGTTCATCTGAATATACATGAAAGATATATAAAATTGTTCAAATGATTGAGGAATGGGGCTTGGTCATGGTGGGTAGACAATCACTCTATAAATGAGGGAATACTGATGTCCCAGCTGGGAGATCTCTGCCACATTCACCATGGGAGGAGCAACTCTCCCCCGAGTGCAGTGGCAGTGTATGGCAAAAGTGGAAAGCCCACTGTTGGATTCTTGTTATTGATGACTAGCCTTATGAGTCTATGCTCTTGTAGTTGAAACTTGGCCTACTGTTATGGGGTGACTAAGATTTGCCACCTGTGAGCCTCCTTGTTGCTCAAATGTTGCCTCTCTCTAAACGAACCTCAGCATATGAATGCATTACTATCCCCCCAATGTGGGACATGACTCACAGGGATGAACCTCCCTGGCAACGAGTGACTAATACCAAGTGCCAACTGGGAACACAACTGGTAAAAAATTTTGAAAAAATGGGGGGAAAGGTAAGGCAAATGACGTCATGTGGCTAAGAGACTTCAAAGAGAGTCATGCAGTTATCCCAGAGGTAACGCTTGTGCACACCTCAGTCGGATCTCATAGAACACCAAAGTCGATATCACCCCACACAGAGGGCCTCCTGAGGGCTTTGGAGACACCCAGGTCCTACATAATGGGGGATAGCCCCAGAGATTGATGCCTTATCAGTTGGCTCTACTTTGGAATCTATGCTCGTGAGAGTGACAGAGTTGGACTCAAATAAGTCCTCCCTGCACATGGTCCATCAGTCCCTTCTATTCAAACCTATATGTGAGACTGGGGTTTGTTGGTATAATTCCAGAGACTGGAGCCTCTGATCTGCCTATGTTCCAGCCATACCTGGAATCTCAGTGGAACTGAAACTCCTACTCTACAGCTCAATGGACTCACCCAAGTCACCTGGGAAGGAAACGATGATGATGGACAATGACCATCCCAGGGAATGGAGAGAGCCTGCAGCTGAAATCAGGATAATCCCATCCACCATATCCATGGGATATAAACCCACTCTCACTTGGAGGTGGAGTGGACATTACCATTCCACTCCACTCAAGATTAGGGGAAGAGCTATGGACTAGAGTGGATTTCATGGTATTCTGTTGTAGACATATTGGGATTCAAGTGATGGAAAAAATTATAACAGTGAAGTGAAACCAGTGGCCACTAGATGCTTTCAGGGCAGGGAGGGGAAGGGCAGTTGTAATACAGCGGCTTTTTCAGGACTTGGGGATTGTTCTGAGTGACGTTGTATTGACTGATATAAGCCATTTTACATCAGCATATACCATGCCGAACTGTGTGGGAGAGATTGTGGTCTATGATGTCAACTGTGGTCTATGCTTAGTGGCAAAGCCCCAGAATGTGTATATCCATTGCAGGTGATGTGCCACACTAATGAAAGATGTTTATGTGAGATATTACGGGATGTATGGAAGGTGGAGATCATGGGAATCCCTGTAATTTTTGTGTAACATTTATGTAATCTAAGCATCTTTTAAAATATATATGAGA
Organism: Cabassous unicinctus; assembly: GCA_029593785.1. Lineage (NCBI taxonomy): Eukaryota > Metazoa > Chordata > Mammalia > Cingulata > Chlamyphoridae > Cabassous > Cabassous unicinctus. Next base: position 3,767 of record JAQZBX010104999.1, read on the forward strand.
AAAAATAATAGCAGTTATGTAAGCAAATGCACATATATGCATATATATCTATATATCATTTTACAAATATTGGTTTGTATTGTGAAAAATTTTGATTTTTACCCACAATTTAAAAAAAAAGGAAAAAAATGCAAGGTTGCTTTCTATACATGATCTAGATTTATTTCATTTTTGGAGATAGAAAATCTGTCACAGAAAACCAATATTTTGAATGAAGAATAGCACCAATGTTTCTTTACTGAACCACTGTATGACAGGTAATTTCATTCAATTTGGTTTTTATTATTAAAGAAGAACAAGAATTTCAAAAGATGATAATTCCTTCTAAGTTACTGATGAAAAACAACGAGACTCTCAGTGCAAAATACATTTTCAGGTATGGAATTCAGATGTGAAATTTGGATGGAAAAATGTAAGTTCTACAACCATCGATGACAAATAAGTCAAAGGAATGGAAGATACTGCCTAGGTAGAAAGATAGAAGTAAAGGAATGGCTGGAACTGTGTTCTAAAGTGTTTCAAAATTTAATGTTTTAGAAATAGCTTGAAAATATGTAAAGTGGGACCAGAACAATCCAAAAGAGTGTTGTGACCCAGAAGAACAAGAAAGAAATGGGTGATGGAAGGAGGAAATCAGGGGATTTTTTGAGGAATCTTGTTTGGTGAAAAGGCATTAAGAGGTTTCATTAAGATGGAGGTAAGGAGCTTCTCAAGGTTGTACATGTAAGTGCAGAAAGTGTAAGCCATTTCAGAGTGCATAGAGGAGTGAGCAAGAGGTGAGTATAAACCCATTAATTGCTGCCCATTGAAAAAGGTTGGCCTCAATTGGCAAGAGAATTGAATAACTGGAGAAAGAAAAATCACATACCAATAAAATTTAAATATTTTAATATCGTACTTTAATTGAATTTATGTATGAAAATTGAAAGTATTTATAAATGGTAATTGGGGAAGGAAAGGTCACATTTCATAGTTTGGAGCACTCCCAAGAATCCAAAAAATAAGAGGGGACTGTGGTAGTTTGATATTATTTGTGCATTCCAAAGAACAAATATTGATTATGTTTGTAAACTGCTCAGATCCTCGGGGTGTGATACTATTTAATTGTATGAAATCCAAAGGTTACATTTACTTGATTAAATTAAGATTAGGGCTTTGATTTTGGCCACATCAGTAGGGCACTTAGGCCCTACCCACTTGTTCAGTGGACACTCATACATAAAAATCCAGGGCAAAAGAAGAGACAGCTCCATAGACACAGCAGAAGCCCTGGGAAGAGAGATGAGCCTGATAGACTAAAGCTGACCTTGTGAAGAAACCAGAGTAAGTGAGCTCAGAAAGAAATGAGCTCTGGGGAGAGAGAGATGAGCCTTATGCCAGTTATCAGCTGAGATCAGAAGAACCTGGGACCATGGAGCCTTAAGAGGGAGAAGGAAGGGTGACCCCTCACAGACATCACCCAGTATCTTGCTTCAACATGTGGCAAATTACTTTAGGTGAGAAAGTACATCTTTTGGTACCTTGGGTTGGACTCTTTAGGGCCTTGTGACTGTAAGCTTCTACCCCAAATAAATATCCTTTATAAATGCCAACAGTTTTCTGATACTTTACACCAGCACCCCTTTGGCTGGGTAATACAGGGACCTTGAGTTCTACTCAGTTCTCAGACAATTTCCATAGAAAAGCCACAATTTGCTCTTCTCCCAATGTTCTGTACTCTTCAGCTTCTTTTTCTGTGGCAAAAGCAACCACTATTTTTATTCCCTTTGTATAGGGAAAGCATTTAATAAATTCAGTGAGTGATCCATTCCAGGAAGCAAACCCTGATTGCATAGACTGCAGATACTGAATTTAATCAGTGTTTCATTCAATGAGATGGATTCTGTTCACCTTGTTTAGATTTACAAGATAATTAAAAACTTAAAATCCTCTTATGATGTTGGAAAATGAAGAGATAAAGCCATTGATAAGGATGAATGAAAGTCTCCTTTATTAATTAATTAAATAAATACTTTACAGCTCATTCTTTGAAACAAGAAATATTCAAAGTCTGGGATATATAAACGGGAACCTGATTTATTGGTTCTATATGGACAAAGAGATTGAATTCTCTTGAGGAAGAATGGGATTAAAAATAAAGTGAAGAATTCTTGGAAGATGATGTCAGAAGAGGCAAGCAGGGACCAGCTCTTTCTTAAAAACCATGTAGAAAGAGCCAAAAGCTGTACAAGGGACCTGCTTTGGAGGTCAGCAGATCAGGATAGTGCTACATGACTCCCAGGAGGTTGAGGGGCAAAAAGTGAGGAACCCCAAAACAACAAGCATGAGTTACCAAACCATCACCGTGGCTAGGAAGGCCTCCCCTCCCAAGATCCCAATATATTAAGTTGCAGTAAAACCCCAGGCTCACTGCAGTCAACTGACAGTGGGAACAGACATCTTCCTCTAATCAGCTGTTACAAGGGAAAAGGCAGTGGGAGTTGGGGGCTTCTCTTCAGTGAATTTGGCCAGCAGAGCCAAACAAGAGAAAGTAGAAGGTGAAACTCATCAGTGGAAAGGTGTGCAGATGACTGCCATTTGCTAGCTGGTCTGAAAATTGCATGAACAAAACTGCTTTTGGGTTTCTCTGTACCATAACTACTGGGAGAAAATCTGCAACCATTAGTGAGTCACAGACATGATTTTAATAACTTAAGCTGGGCAATTTTAAAGAATTAGGATAAGTTGGACCACATATCAAAAAGCTCTGAAAAAAACACAATAGGAAAGAGAGAAAAATTGACCATTAGAGCAAAGTCACCAACACATTCAGAAAAAAATTATAAACCACACTAGGAAACAGGAAGAGAAGGAACAAACCAAATATTCTGAAGAGATATAGGATTTAAGACAATTAATCAATGATAATCACACAACTCTCCTAAATCAATTCAAAGAATTGAAAGAATAAATGACTAAAGAGATAAAGGATATTAAGAAGTTACTGGGTGCGAATAAAGAACCATTTAAAAGCCTGCAAAGAAAAGTAACAGGTCTTATGGGAATAAAAGACATGCTAGATGAGATTTAAAATGCATTAAAGGCCCATAAAAGCAAATTTGAATAGCTTGAAAACAGAATTAGTGATTTCAAAGATAAAAGACCCAAACTGGAAAAGACAGGAGACCAGAAAGAGAAGAGAATGAAAAATGGAACAGGGTCTCAGGGAATTGAATGACAATGTGAAACTCACAAACATTCACATTATTAGTTTCCCAAAACGAGAAGAGAAAGGAAAAGGTACAGAAAGAATATCTGAGGAAATAATGATAGAATAGTTCCCAATGCTTTTGAAAGACATAAATATCAATATCCAAGGACAATGGACACCAAACACAATAAATCTAAGTGGACATATGTCAAGAGACCTACTGGTTAAGAATGATGAATAAAGATAAAGAGAGGATTCCAAAAACAATGAGAAAACAAAAGTATCACTTACAAGGGGACCTCAATAAGATTAAGTAGCAACCTCTCATAAGAAACCATGAAGATGAGAAGAAAGTAGTATGATGTACTTAAGGTATTGAAAGGGAAAAATTGCCTGCCAAGGAATCTGTATCTATCAAAACTGTCCTTCAAAAATAATAGTGAGTTCAAAGTCTTCAGAGAAAATAAAAAATGTTAAAATATATGTCATCAAAAGACCAGACTTACAAAAATTACTAAAGGGAGTGCTGCAGCCTGAAAGGGAAAAACAAGGGTGAGAGACTTGGAAAAGAGTGTTGAAATGAAGAATACCAGGAAGAATACATTTAATGGTAAAAAGGCAAAAGTAAGATATGACAAGAGAAAGCCAAAGTACAAAATCAAAGAAGTAAATGATGTGTTTACAATGATAATATTGAATGTTAATGGCTTGAACACTCCAATCAAAAGACATACACTGGGGAATGTATGTGGCTCAAGTGGTTGAGCACATGTTTTCCACATGGGAAGTCCCAGGTTCGGTCCATGGTAACTCCTAAAAAAAAAAAAAAAAAGCAAACAGAAGTAAACAAATGAAAAAATCAACTCAGGGGAGCTGATGTGGCTCAGTGGTTGAGCACTGCCTTCCCACATACAGGGTTCAGGGTTCAATCCCCAGCCACAGTACCTCAAAAAACATTAAATAAATAGAGTGGCTGCATCATTTCTTTAAAAAATGTCACAAAAAGACATACACTGACAGAATCAATTAAAAAATATAAGCTATCTATATGTTATCTAAAAGAGACTTACCTCAGACATAAGGACACAATCAGGTTAAAACTGAAAGGTTGGAAAATGATATTCCATACAAATAGTAACCATAAAAGAGCTTTAGTAGTGACACCAATATTAGACACAATAGATTTTAACTAATATATAATGATTTTTATAAATATATAGCATCGGAGAAGGTCATTATATATTAATAAAAATGCAATTCAGTGAGGAGAAATAACTATACTAAATATTTATTCACCTAACCTGAATGTTCCAAGATACATGAAGTACACACTGCAAAGCTGAAGGGAGAAATACACGTCTCTATAATAATGGAGACATCAATGTACTATTCTCATTATTGCACAGAACATCTGGAGAGAGGATAAATAAACAGAAAGCATGAATAATATGATAAATGAACTAGACCTAACAGACATCTATAGAGCATTGCATCCCAAAACAACATGATATACATTCTTTTCAAATGCTCATGGATCCTTCTCCAAAATTGACCACATGTTGGGTAAAAAGACAAGTCTCAATAATTTAAAAAAGTTTGAAATTATACAAAATACTTTCTCTGATCATAACAGAATGAAGCTGGAAATCAATAATAGGCAGAAAAAGGGAAAATTCATAAATACATGGAAATCAAACTACACACTCTTAAATAATCATTCAGTCAAAGAAGAAATTGCAAGAGAATTTAGGAAATATCTTGAGATGAATGAAAATGAGGACACAACATATCAAAACCTGTGGGACACAGCAAAGGCATTGTGGAGAAGGAAATAACTCTCAATGCTTACAGTAAAAAAGATGAAAGAGGAGAGCAGAAATAGTTCAAGTGGTTGAGCACCTGCTTTCCATGTACTAGGTCTGGGATTTGATGCCTGGTACCTGCTCAAAACAAAACAAGAAACATATGAATAAACTTGCATTGTGGAGTAGATGTAGCTCAGTGTTTGAGCACCTGCTTCCAATGTACAAGGTCATGGGTTTATTCCCCAGTACCTCCTAAAATAAAAGAAAGAGCTAAAGTTGGAGATCTAAATGCACATCTGGAAGAAACAGAAAAATTAACAGCAAATTAATCCCAAACCAAGACAAAGGAAAGAAATAGTAAAGATCAGAAGAGAAATAAATGAAATTGAAAACAAAAAAGCAACAGAAAGTATCAACAAAACCAAAAGTTGGTTCTTTGAGAAGATCAACAAAATCAACACTTAACTAAATGACAAAAAGAGAATATGCAAATAAAATCACAAATGAGAGGAGAATATTATCACTCACACCTCAGAAATAACAGAAATCAAAAGAGGATACTATGAATGAGTGTAACTAAAAAATCTAGACAATGCAGAAGAGGTGGACAAACTCCTAGAAATACACTAACCACCTTCAATGGTCCTAGAAGAAATAGACTTTGACAACCAATCATATGTGAAGAGATTGAAACAGTTATCAAAAACATCCAAAAGATGAAAAGCCTGGCACCAGATGGCTTCACAGGTGTATTCTACTAAACATTCAAAGATAACCTATTACCAATCTTGATTAAGCTCTTCCAAGAAAGAAGCTTTTCCAGGAAAGAATGCTATAAGACACTTTCTATAAATTTAACATCAGCCTAATACCAAAACCAGATAAAGACAATGCAAAAAAAGAAAACTACAATCCAATATCTCTAATGAATATAGATGTAAAAATACCTCAACAAAATATCTGCAAACTGAAACCAAAAGCACATTAAAAATAATTATAGAGCACAATTAAGAGGGTTTTTTACACAGTAAGCAAGGGTGATGCAACACAAGGAAACCAATTACTGTAATAACCACACTGATAAATTGAAGAAGAAAAATCACATGATCCTCTCAATTGATGCAGAAAAAGAATTCAACTAAATACAGCACACATTCTTGATAAAAACAGCCCAAAAGATAGGAAAAGAAGGAAACTTTCTCAATATGGCAAGTGCATATAAAAAAAACCTATAGCTATCATTGTATTCAATGGTGAAAGAATGAAAACTTTCCCAGTGAGATCGTTAACAAGACATGTATATACACTGTTACCACTGTTATTCAATATGCCAGAAGTTCTAGCTAGAGCAATTAGTCTAAATAAAGTAATAAAAGTCACACAGGTAGGAAAGGAAGAAGTAAAACTTGCAATTTTCACTGGTGATATAATCCTATATCTAGAAAATACTGAAAAATCCCAACAAAGCTACTACAACTAACAGACAAATTAAGCAAAGTGCCAGGATGTAAGAATAATATTAAAAAATCAATGGCATTTCTATACTCTACTGATGTGCAATCTGAGGATGAAATCAGAAAAAATATTCCATTTATAATAATGACTAATACAATCAAATATTTACGAATAAAATTAACCAAGGACATATAGGTCCTCTTTCAGAAAATTATAAAACATTGCTAAATAAACAAAGGAAGCTTTGAATAAATGGAAGGACATTCCTTGTTCATGGATTGGAAGACTAAATATTATTAATTTATCAATTCTGCCCAAACTGATTTACAGATTCAATACAATCCCTGTAAAAATCCCAAGAGCTTTCCGCAGAAATATAAAAGACAATTGCCAAATTTATTTGGAAGGAAAGGATCCCTGAATAGCCAAAAATGTTTTAAAAAGGAAGAAGGGAGTTGGCAGATCCTGACTTCCTGACTTCCTGAGTTTAAAGCATATTACTTAGATACAGTGGTAAAACAGCATGACACTGGCATAAAGACAGACAGATTGACCAATGGTACCAAATTGAGAACTCAGAAATAGACCCTCACATATATAGTCAAGTGAATATCACAAAGCTATTGAGCCCACTTAGCTGGGCCAGAACAGTCTGTTCAACAAGTGGTGCTAGGAAAAC
>JAQZBX010105000.1:0-10895 GCA_029593785.1 Cabassous unicinctus
ATAAAATAAATCTTTTTTTTAAAAAGTGATGTCTCTAAGAAACTGGCTGAAGCCATGGCTGAGACTCTTCCACCTCTAACTCTGACCACTTTAGGACCCTGCTGATTGTGAGGCTAGGGCAGCTAAAGCAACCCCCAAACAACTGAAATACACAAAAGGTAAAAGCAGCAAACCGACCTTGGTAGGAGGTGGCTTGACTGACATTGACTGAAGTAGAGAGTATCTGGGACATAGCCGGTTCTCATTAAATAGGCATTGAGTGAATGCCTGAATAAATAAATGGTAAGTGGACAGATAGCTACCTCACTGCCTCTATCAGACAGGTGAAGAGAAGCAAAAGCCTTGCCATCTGCTCCAGTAGCTTTCTTCTCATAATAAGAGTGACCTCAGGGATAGTGGAAGCAGCTCCTTCTACAAAGGGCTCTATATCCATTCATCCATTCAACAAACATTTATTCAGCACTTACTATATGCCTGAGCCCATAAAGGACCCTAGAGTCACAGCAGTAAACAAAGCAGACATGGAGGTGATCTCAGAGAGCACTGGGAGGTGAGTGGGGAAGTGGGGAAATTATTAAACTCACCACCACTGTGGGGTACCATGATGAATTACTGGATCATAATCCTACTGCAGAAACTCTAGGAATCTGTGAAAAACACATGCCTCAGGGTTATTCCACCAAAGTAACTGCTACCATCTAGTGGAACTACTAAGCTTTCCACAGAAACACTTTTCACTTTAACAGTCATACTGCTACTTCATAACTTTCATCTGATTTCTTCTTGGTTATATAAATTTGTGGTTGTAAAAGTAAACATTCTTGATATTTCATCCAAAATTCTTAAGATGTTCTAAAGGATCAAGCGTAAGGAGCAAGAAAGATAAAGGAAGAAAAAGGCTTCTAAAGACACATCACTGCACTTTTACCCATTTAAAATAAGGTAAAAACCATTTTGATGGTCAACAATAAACTGATCAGAAGGAAGGATCATAGGTCATACTCCACCTGAATTTATTTTCACAAGGTTTGGTTCTCATGTAAATCAGCATTATATCCTCATTTCCCAAGCTTAGTTTCTATTCTACATACATGCTATTCTATTGTCAGACTTTTCCTCTAGTGTGTCTTATGTCATGTAGAGCACGTCCAATATGTCTGGTTATATTAATCATATTCTTTGAACATGGCAAAGGAGACCTGGTGGTACATGAGAACTGAGACACCAAATTATGTGCCCTGTGGTCACTGTATCGTCTCACTAATATGAACTAAATATGATGAGTAAACTCACTGAGGCAAAATCTAGAGTATAGGTCAATAGAGGATAGCATGAGGGTTGAGATGGGGGAGCTTATGCTTAATGTATGTAGAATTTTTAATAAGGTTGACTGTGAATGTTTGGAAATAGAGTTGATGGTAAAACATTATAGTGAGTATAACTAACACCGCTGATTTTAAAAATATGAATGTGGCTGATAAGGGTAGTCTAGGGACATAAATGTCACTAGAAAGAAAGCTAGAGGATAATTTAGGATTGTATAACATAATGAGCTCAGTGGTGGATGAGGTTTGAGGATAACAGTACAAGTACAAGAATGTTCTTCTATGAACTAGAACAAATGTATGCCGCTATTACAAGATGTTAAGAATATGGTGATACATGGGAAAAATACAACTAATGTAACTTAGAGACTATAGTTAACAGTAATATTGTAATAGTTTTGCATCGATGGCAATGAAGATACTATATCAATACTAAGGCTCAACAATAGGGAAGGTGTAAGGGGGTAAGGGATTTTTCTTTATGGAGTAATGAAAACATTCTAAAATTGACTGAGGTGATGACAGCACAATTCTGTGATGAAACAGAGAGCCACTGAGTGTACACATTGGATGGACTGACTGTACAAGGCATGGGACTATATAACATAGTGAACCCTGTGGTGGATGATGGATTGTGGTTAACAGTACAAATATGAGAACATTCTTACATGAATTATAACAAATGTACAACACTAATACATGGTGTTAATAATAGGGTGGTTTATGGGGAAAATACACCTAATGTATGCTATAGACTATAATTAGTAGTAATATTTGGGTGTTATTTTATCAATTTTAACAAATGTTCCACAAAAATGCAAGGTGTTGGTGGTGGGGTGGTGTATGGGAATCCTGTATGTTATGTGTGATTGTTCTGTAAACTCACAACTTCTTTAATTAAAAAAAAAGTGAAGCAAACACCTTGTTCCACAGCACTGATTATGTTGTTTGGTTAAATGACAGCTATTCCAGGGTATTTGTCCATGTCCCTTCCTATGTTTCAACTCACAGTCATACAGATATAGATACTATCTAAAGCATACATGATTCTCTGCCCAAGGGTTTTTTCAGACAAGGTTTCTACCATCAAGGACCATGTATTCTAGAACTTTCTAGCGGAGGTAGGGGAGTATATTTATTGTGGAATGAGCATTTAGTAGTATTTCTGGTACCAGGAGATCTCCCCAGTCATCATGACCCCTTTAAGTCTGGCTGCAGAATATTATGTAGCATCTACCACATCATGGAGGTAAGGCAAAGGCTGACATGACAGACCCCTAGACAGGAATATTTTCACATAGATATTTTACATTCCAATACTACAAAAGCTCCTCTTGGGTCCTCCATAACCAGGGAACACCCTCTTGACCAGAGCCCTATCCCCTTTGACGCTCTGCAATGGACACAGCCTCCAAATAGCTTTGAACTGAGCTAGCAATATCCCCAACTAGCCTAAAGTTTACACAGTCATAAAAACAACTGAGATATTTAAAATTATTAGTAGATAACAACAGAAAAAAATAAACCACAAGAAGGCCATTACTGCAATGTGATGATCCTTCACACTTGTGTCTCCTGAGCTAATGGACAGGGGACAAGCTCTAATAATTCTCTACTCTAATTCACTCCAAATTTGATTAGAATATTAAGCCTCTATATGGTGAACAGTAAAGCTACCTGTGGGAGAGAAGTCTAGTTATACATCAACATTCATACTCCCCTTCTCTTACAGAGTTGGAAGGTCTACTAAGAAAATAGCCAGCACCCCCACACACACCAAATACTACAGACCTTAGCCTCCCCTACAGTGTACCCCTTCCTCCCATTCTTCCTCCTAGGGGCTAGACATGGTGGTGAGAAATCTCTGACTGTGTGAATGAAGGCAACAGTCTAAGATGGCAGAGGAGGAGCCAGGGTCCCCAACATTGTGGAAGCCAAAAACCAGTCCTAGAGTTCCCACCCAGAAATTACATTACAGAGAAATTAACATCTCTTATTTATACCAGAGTGTTTTTAACAGCCTAACCTGTATCCTAACTGATACACAACCAGAACATTAGGCATGTGCAACTTCAACTCTTTTAAACAGTCTCCACAATATCATCCACATTTAGAAAAATAATAGGTTTTATAACTTCAAGACATATTTAGTGAGTCAATGCTTTAGGAGTATATGGAATCAAGGTCTCTTAAAATAAAATATTTAAATATTTAAGTAATCCAAGGTCTCTTAAAATAAAATATTCTGCTGACTAGAAACCATTCATGCAGTTTGTATAAATTCTAAAGGTTATCATTTTACAGATTTATGTGTTCACAGTAATTATTCATTCAACCAACATACATTGAGAACTAAGAACACTGTACCAGACTCACTAGGAGATATAAATATATATATTACTTAGGTATTAATCAGAAGAAGCTTAAAATTTATAATGAGGAAGAAACACAAACATAACAATAACTTAAGATCATGTGTAATTTCCTCAACATGATAAAAAGCATTTATGAAAGACACACAGCTAACATTACACCCAATGGTAAAAGACTGAAAGCTTTCCCCCCAACATCAGGAACAAGACAAAGATGCCCACTTTCACCACTGCTATTCAACATTGTTCTGGAAGTTCTAGCCAGAACAATTAGGAAAGAAAAAGACATAAAAGGCATCCAAATTGGGAAGGAATAAGTAAAATTATCTCTATTCACAGATGATATAATCCTACATATAGAAAATCCCAAAAACTCCAAAAGAAAGCTACTAGATCTCAAAAACATCAATGATCACAGCAGTATTATTCACAATTGCCAAAAGTTGGAAGCAACCCAAGCGACCATCAATAGAATAATGGATAAACAAAATGTGGATATATACATGTATTGGAATATCATTTGGCCATAAAAAGGAATGAAGTTCTGACACATGCCACTACATGGATAAACCTTGAAAACATTATGCTGAGTAAAATAAACCAGACACAAAAGGCCAAATATGCTGATTCTACTTACATGAAATATCTAGTATAAGCAAATGCATAGAGACAGAAAGTAGATTAGAAGTTACCAGGGTGGGGGGAAGAGGGAAATTGGGAGTTATTGCTTAATGGGTACAGACTTTCTGTTTTGGGTGATGAAAAAGTTTTGATAATGGATGGTGGTGATGGTAGTAGCACAACATTGTTAATATAATTAAAGCTATTGGATTATACACTTAAATATGGTTAAAATGGTCAATTTTAGGCTATATATACATTACTACAATAAAATTTTTAAATGGTTAATTTTTATGTGAATTTCACCTCAATCAAAAAACATAAATAGCAAAGAACTTGCATACATATTTCTCCAAAGAGAGACAAATGGCCAAAAAGTACATTAAAAGCTCAATTGCATTAGTCATTAGGGAAATGAAAATCAAACCACAATGAGATATCATTTCATATCCTCTAGGATAACTGCAATAAAAATAATAATAATAATAATAACAAGAGTTGGCAAGGATGTAGAATAATCAGAACTCTCGTACTTACTGGTGGGAATGTAAAATGGGGCAGCCGTTGTGGAGAACAGTTTAACAAATCCTCAAAAAGGTAAACATAGAAATACCATATGATCCAGCAATTCCACTCCCAAATACCTATCCAAAAGAACTAAAAGCCAAGTGTTCAAGCAAAAACTTGTATACAAATGTTCAGAGCAGCATTATTCAAAGTAGCCAAAAGGTAGAAATAACCCAAATATCTATCAACTCAAAAATGGATAAACAAAATGCCATACATACAAACAACTGAATATTATTCAGCCATAAGAGGGAATCAAATATTTATACATGCTACAAACATAGATGAACCTTGAAAACATTATCCTAAGTCAAAGAAGCCAGACACAAAAGGCCACATATGGTATGATTCTATTTATATGAAACATCCAGAATAGGTAAATCCAATGAGACAGAACGCAGATTAGTGGTTGCCAGGGACTGGAGGGGTGGGGGACAGGAGTCACTGCTTAGTGGGTACTGGCTTTCCTTTTGGAATGATGAAAATGTTTTGGAACTAGATAAGAGGGGGTGCTTGCACAACAATGTGAATGCACTAAATGTCAGTGAATTGTACACTTTAAAATGGCTAAAATGGTCAATTTTATGTTACATGTATTTTGACACACACACAGAGCATATGCACGTGTCTTGTAAGGAATGCTAGAGAGATGCTTCATGCAAGGGTGTGCTCTCTTGCTCACTCCAAAAGTAAATTAAAGTGAAAATCAGGTCTGGCATCTATCCTTTTCCCATCCTTTCCCCCTACCGAACACTAATTGCATGTACAAATGATGAAACATGAAAACTTGTCCATATTGGTCTAGGTGCTACTTTCAACATTCAAATGGTCGAGTGCACAGGTCTCTAAGCATACCCATTCATGATTCTCTGCTTGATTAGTGTTCACTGACCTCTTAGTCCACCTTTCCTCTTTTCAACACCTACATTTTAAAATGAATATGACATTAACCAATATGAATACAAAGAGCTACAATATTTTGTACCCGGAACTGTAAAACAATAATAAGCAATGAGTAAACTCACAGTTTCTGTGATCAGGAATTCGGGAATGGCTGAGCTGGCTGGTTCTGCTCACGTATCTCATGAGGTTGCAGTCAACAAGTCAGCCGGGGCTGCAGTCACCTGCATTGCCTGGAGTTGGAAGATCTGCTCCCAAGATGGTACATTCACAAGGGTGGAAAGTGGTAACTGGTAATTAAAGGGAGGCCTTGGCTTCTTCTCACATGAGCCGCTCCATAGGCTGCTGGAGTGTCTTCACAACTTGGTGGATGACCTCCTAGAATGAGGAAGGGACAAATATGGTTTCCTCTTACCTTGAGCAAATGACAAAAAGCTTCAGAAAGCTTGACTTATGTCCCCTGGAGGATGAGGGGCACAGGGATTAATGTCTGTCTCACACAAGTAAAGTTTAGAAGTAGGGCAGCCCCTAGCAGAAAGGACAATAAGAAGGCAGCCTCAGGAGTAAACTAGGTTGAAAAGACAACCTACAGAATGAGAGAAAATAGTGGTAAATCATATATCTGATAAGGGTTTAATATCCAGAATAGATAAAGAACACTTACAACTCAACAACAAAATGACAAACAACCCAATCATAAAATGGGCAAAGGATTCAAAGAAACATTTCTCCAAATATAATATACAAATGGCCAAAAAGCACATGAAAAGACGTGCAATTTCATTAGTCATTAGGGAAATACAAACCAAACCACAATGAGATAACACTTCACACCAACTAAAATAGCTATAATAAGAAAAACAGACAATGACAAGTATTGACAAAGATGTGGAGAAAGTGGCATTCTCATACATTGCTGGTGTGAATGGATAACAGTACAGCCCCAGTAGACAAGTTTGGCAGTTCCTCAAAAAGTTAAACCTAGAATTACCATATGACCCAGCAATTCCATTCCTAAGTACATACCAAAGAGAAATGAAAACATATATTCACTCAAAAATTTGTTCAGTACATGGATGTTCATATAACACCATTATCTATAATAACCTAAAAGTATAAACAACCCAAATGTTCATCAATTGATGAATGGGCAAACAAATGTGACATATCCATACAATGGTATATGTAATGGAATATTATTTAGCCATAAAAAGGAATGAAAGACTGATACATGCTACATGAATGAACCTTGAAACACTGTGCTGAGTAAAATAAGCCACATATTGTATGATTCCATTTATATGAAATGTCCAGAATAGGGAAATCTATATAGAGAGAAAGGACATTAGTGGTTATCAGGAGATGGGGACGGGGGAATTGAGAGTGACTCCTAACAGGCATGGAGTTTCCTTTGAGGGGATGACAATGTTCTGCAATTACATAGTGTTGATAGTTGCAAACATTGTGAATATACCAACAACCACTGAACTGTATCCCTTAAAATGGTAAATTATATGCTTTGTGATTTTTATTTCAATAAAAATTTTGAAAAATAAAAGAACTCAGAATGAGTAATCCAAGTATGAGACAGACAGAAGCCATCCTTTTTCATTTTTGGAGATACCGGGACCTCATACCTGGTAAGCCGGCACTCAACCACTGAGCTACACCCACTCCCCGAAGCTTTCCTTTTTATGACCTAGCCTCAGAAGTTACAAAGCATCACTTCCACCATATTCTTCACAACTGAGTCCCTAAGTCTAGCCCACATTCAAAGCTCTACATTTATCATATCATTTCAGCTTCACAGCATGGTGGAGGTATTATTGTCTTCCATCTATAGATGAATAAACAAAGGCTCAGAGAGGTTAAATAAATTTCCTAAGTCCACAAGGTGCTAGAGTTCAGATTTGAACTTAAAAATAGCTGACTCCACAATCTGTGCTCTTAATCGCTATCAGTGGCAGTTCTCAGCCAGATGCACATTTGTGAAGCCAAAAACACTTGTGCCCCCCAAGGACCTGTTAAAAATCATCTCTGGGACTGTGGTCCAAGCACTTTAAGGTTATTTTAAGCTCCCCAGGTGTTTCTGGTGTTCCTGGGTTCAGAACCGCCCCTTTGTGCCTTATGCTCTTATATTATTAATATGAACAGCTGCCTCCAGTTGAATGGTAAGCAGTTGAGGCAGGGCCCCCACCTCAAGCTTCCCTGTGGTTCCCATTGTGACAGCACAATGTCTTGCCTGAAGGGGGCAGGCACTCAAGAATTATCATTGGATGGAAGGATTCAGAGCAACTGCCATCAGAATGTCAGTTGTCAGGGGGTTCCAGTGAGACTGAGGGATGCACAGGATGTGACTAGAAACTAGTGGCCTGGTCACTCTCTCCAGTGAGGCCCACTTGGGGGGTAGTCCCTGCTACTGACAGGGGGGCCTCAGCCCATCCCAGATCAAAGAGGTACTGGGAAATAACACTCTGCCCAAGCTCCTCTCCCAGTTCCCAAACTTACAGGCTCAGTGCAGGGCCTAGAATTCACGGAGACTTGTGGCTACTTGTCCAACAGTCAACATGGATCACCGAAGCCGACTACGGGGCATAGGTTTGAGCCGAACCCCCGGGACCCAGCTCCGAGCCCCCCGGGCCCCACTTCCTCTTCATGTGGAACAGGAGGCTAGGGAAGGAGAAGAGTGGGAGCGAGAAGTTCCACGTCAGAGGCCTCCTATCTACGAGCCCCCAGAAAGTGAAGAGGTCCCAGACAATGTTATGGGTAAGGACGCGTTCTCCCATTCTGGGCAGAGCTTCATCTTTTTCATCTTTGCTCACATGAGGCAGGGGCCAGAAAGCAGAAAGTAGGGCATATAATGGCCAGGAATGAGTTTGAAAAGGGCAGGCATCCTATCTGCCACAAAAGTTGTCATGAGGAGCATGAATACACTATGGGAAAGCAACTTGAAACTGAGAATGGCTGTTTGGAATATTTAGGTGGTATTTACAAAATCAAGTGCTAACAATGTCAAATGTTTGCTGTGTGCCAGGTGCCTTGGGAAACAAAGATGAATTAGACATCAATTTCGGCCCCCGAGAAGCTGACAGTCTAATAATTAGAGGAAAGACAAACTGTTAGGATGGCTTCTGTGGGATTCACAAAGATGAGAAGAGCCCACAGGAAGTTAGAAGGAACCCTGGGGGGGGGGGCATAAAGGCTGCTGATGGCTCCCGTCTTGCTGGTATGTGTTGTCTCTTCCAAGTCTTTCCCTCCCATCCTAGCAAGTGGGTAGTTGATGAAGTAATTGTCAGAAAAATGGAACACTGTGCAGGGAGAAAGGATTTTCTGGGAACTTTTCAAATCTTGATTTAAATACACACAAAGACCTGTGAAACAGGCTGAAGTTACCAAACTGCTTGTTTATCCCGTAGTTCCTTGCCTGCCGGAAGAAAATAAATAGTCTCAGATACTGCTTTCCAGGTTAGACCTTTTCCAAGTTTTCCCAGGATCTAAAAGGGCCGCAATTAAGGGCGGTGGGGGGGGGGGAGTGACGACATTCTTCACACTGATCACGACAAGGGAAAATGAAGAAATGTCTGTTAGAGGTATAAAATGCAAGCTGTTCAGGGGCAGAACTATTAGTTTCAGTTTTAGGGAGCGATGGTGTGTGGTGGTGAGGTTTTGTGGAAGAGATGAGCCCAGAAGGACCAAAAGGTCTAAAACAGAGCTGTAGGCGGGAAAGGGCGAGGGTGAGAGACCAATGACTCGCAAGGGCGGGAGGCCAGTCCCGAGGCTTTATGGAGAAGATGGGCCTAGAAGGATGAGCAGGATCTAAAACAGTGCTGTTAGTAGGAGGGCATTCACGGGCGACAGCGAAAGCCACTCACAGGCGATGCTTTGTGGAGGACATGGGCCTGGAAGGATGAGCCGGGGAGGCCAGTCAGGCGACGCCACAATGCAGCCCTTCGCGAGTTGGACGACGCCTTAGCGACCCGGGCTCACCCTACTGCGCCGGCGCAAACCAGGCTGGCGTGCGAGGAGGCGGGGCCAGTGCCACGTGCCGCGGGGGTGGGGGGTGGGCGCAGCGAATGGGGATAGGAGTTGAGGGGCTAGAAGAACCCCTATTCCAACCAAACTCATACTTTGCCCACATGAGGCAGGGGGCAGAAAGCAGAAAGTACGGCCAAGCGGCCTGCTTGTCCCGTTGTTGTTTGCCACCGGGAGAAAATAGTCTCGACATACTGCTTCTCCTAGTTTTCCCAGGACTTAAAAGGGATGCAACTAGAGGGGGGAGTCATGGCACTCTTCACACAGATCACTATGAGAACAAAAGAATGTGTTAGAAGTATAAAGTGCAAACTGTTCAGGGGCAGACCGAACAGTTTCAGCTTTGGGGGGGGGGGTGTGGTTGTGAGGCTTTGTGGACAAGACGGGCTGGGAAGGACGAGGATCTAAAACAGCGCTGAGTGGGGGCTGGAGGCGGGACTGAGGAACGCCACCACCAGACAGACCTTCACTGAGCTGGGCGACGCTTGACAGCCTGGACCGGTCCCAGGGCGCAGGCGCAAACGCAAACTAGGGGCGGGGCCGGTGCTCACTGGGCAGGGCGGGGAGGAGAGGGCGGAGCAAGTCTCGCGAGGCCGCACCCCACATCGCGCGCGGGCTTCGTGCGCGCTGTTGTTGCTGCTTGGCGGCGGGAGAAGTCGCGCTCGCGCCAGGGAACGTGCGTCCGCGCTCGTGGTCGTGGAGGCCCCGGAGCTGCTGCTAACCGCGATGCCCCCCGCCCGGGGTCGAAGCCGAAGGCTGCTACTACCTCTGCTGCTCTTCCTCCTGCGGGCCGGGGCTCTGCAGGGCTGTGATGCAGAGGAAAGGCCCCGGACCCGCGAAGAGGAGTGCCACTTCTACGCGGGCGGACAAGTTTACCCAGGGGAGGCGTCCCGGGTATCGGTCGCCGACCACTCCCTCCACCTCAGCAAAGCCAAGAGTAGGTGGTGCTCTGCCAAGTTTGGGGGGGGGGCGGTGGGCAGGCGGGCGGTGGTGGAGGGCGCGGAGACGCGCGTACCCTGGTTGCGTTGGCTACCCGGGGGCCTGGGTTTGGGCCGCAGCCCCTGGACTGCAACCAGGC
>JAQZBX010105001.1:0-10895 GCA_029593785.1 Cabassous unicinctus
TTTTTTTTTTTTTTTTTTTTGAGAATTTTTGCACCTATGTTCATTAGAGATGTTAGCCTGTAATTTTCTTTTCTTGTAATATCTTTATCTGACTTTGGTATTAGGATCAATTTGGCTTCATAAAATACATTGAGTAATTTTCCCTACTTTTCAATTTTTTTTAAGATTATAAACAGAGCTGATATTATTCTTCTCAATATGTTTGTTCGAATTCACATGTGGCCATCTGCTATGATCTTTTCTTTGTTGGTAGATTTTACTTACTGTTTCAATAGCTTTACTTGAGATTACATTATTTATTTCCTGTGTTTCTAGTAGAACCAATGTAGGTTGTTTCTGTATATCTAGGAATTTGTTCATTTCAATTGGTTGTATCATTTATTGGCATACAGTTTCTCATAAGAACCTCTTATGATCTTTTTTGTTTGTGTGGTGCAAGACATGAAGTCACCCTTTTAATTCATGCTTTTATTTATTTGCATCTTCTCTCTTTTTTTATTTTTTAATTAAGCTAAGTGTTTGCCAAGTTTATTGGTGTTCTCAAAGAACCAGTTTTTGTTTTCATTGAGTTTTTCTTGATTTTTTTTGTACTCAGTTTGTTTATTTTGCTCTAATGTTTGGTATTTCTTTCTTTCTTTCTTCTTTCCTTGAGATTTGATCGCTCTTTTTCTAGGTCCTCCAAGTGTTCAGTTAGCTCTTTGCTTATCGCTCTTTCTTCCTTTTTGCTTTCTTCTTTTTTACTATGGTTTGTGATTCAAGTGTATGTCTCCCTTGCCCTGGGCTCCACTGAGTGTACCCTCCTGGCTGTGATATTGTATGATTGCTATGTTGATGTCTGTCAACCTCTACATTATGCGTTTGTCATACATCCTCGGTTCTGCCTGTCTTGGACTCTAAGGCATGACTCAATGGGATGACCACAATATTGATTCATTCCAACTCACCCTTCAGCTGAGATTTTGTGGTCACTGCCAAGTGGATCATTTCTCCTGTGAGGTCCCATTGCTCTTTAAGTTGGCATGTGTAGACACCACATTCAACCAGGATGAGCTTTTTGTTGCTAGCATGTTATTCCTGGTGGTACCTTTGTCGTTCATCCTAACCTCTTATGGGTACATTGCTCAAGCAATTTTGAAGATCAAGTCAACCATTTAAAGATATAAAGCATTTGGGACCTGCTTGTCCCACCTGATGGTTGTCATCATGTATTATAGAACCATCATCTTCATGTATCTTCAGCTCACCAAGAGTAAATCCAAGGACCAGGGAAAGTTTATTTCCCTCTTCCCCACCACAGTGACCCCCATGCTGAAACCACTCATCTATACCCTGAGGAACAAGGAAGTAAAAGCAGAACTGAAAAAAGTTCTTGAGAAACTCTGTGATTGAGTGGGACATGATTATCAAGAAACATTTAGGAGAGACTTACTAATAGTGAATCATTTAATGAATGGTGACACTGAAAAATTTGGTTGTGTTCATGACCTACTGATGAGATTCAGTAGAAGACATTAAATTAGAGCCTGAATTTCAGAGTCAAAACAATCTGTTTGTGTGCCCATTTCACCACAGAGGAGCTGTTGGACTTGGCCAAATTTCAAAACAATCATTACATTATCTCTAAACTGGGTTGTATACTAGGACCTGAAATGGAACAGACTCAATTAAAACAGATCACTGTTCTAAAGTTTTTACTGTTTGTAAAGCTTGTTTTTAGAAAGTTTATTCTGTTTAATAGTCATAGCCATATATTTGATAGCTTATAAAATTATTATTGAATTATTATAAAATTATTACAATTTTTCTTTTGCAAATATCAAAGTATTTTGTCCAGTTGCTTGAAACAGGAAAAGAAAACCCTAAACTTCAGTGACATTGTTCTATCAACTATAACTATGGATTCTGGAACCCCTTAAGTCCCCTTTGGATGCCCTGTTGCACACCTAGCTAACCTCTAGTGCTGCACCCCACTCCCAGTCCTGTATTATAAGTTTTTATATTTTTGGATTTCTCCGCTCACTAGGTTTTTGAGAAAAACAAGTATATTATGATTTAATCACTGTTTAAAATAAAACCTTTATATATGACAATACAATGACTCCCAACTTCCTCTTTATGCCCAGACCTTTTCTCTTCAAACCTCATATTAATTTATGTATTTTTCTCTAACTGGGTGTTTTTCCCATTAAAAATTTTTGAAGCATATTATTCATACATGAACATACATAAATAATAAGTGTATAGTAAAAGTTGTGAACTTACAAAACAAACATGCATAACATCATACAGGGCTCCCATACATCACTGCACCATGAACACCTTGCATTGTTGTCAAACTTGTAACAATTTATGAAAGATCATCCTCAGTGTATCACTTCTACCTATGGTACATATCATACATTTGGTGTATTTTTTTGCCAACACACCTTATTATTATTTTTTGTTCATAAACCATGCAAGTTACTAAAGTGTACAATCAATGGAATATGGTACAATCACAGAGCTGTGTATTCATCATATCAATCAATATTAGGACATTTTCATTACTTAAAAGAAGAAAAAAAGTTAAGAAAAAACAAACTATTATAATACCTGTTGCAGTTGGGTAGTTTGATGTAATTATAAATTCCAAAAATATAATTGGATCATGCTTCTAAACTGATAGGCTAATCTGGGCATGATTAAGTTATGTTTATGGCATTGACTGGGCCACATAAGTAGGGCATTGAGCCCCACCCCTTGGTCAGTGGGGAATAAAGGCATAAAAGGCAAGGCAAAGAACAGAGTTGAAGCAGTTTTTGAGAAGCAGTTTTGATATTGGAGAGAAGGCCCCAGGAGAAGAGAAGTGAGCTGTTCGTCTGACAGTCTACAGCTGACCTTGTGAAGGAACCAAGGGAGCTAAGCCCAGAGAAAGAAACACAGCCCCAGGAAGAGAGGAACCCAAGAAGCCTGTATCCTGGTAAACATCGTCAGCTGTCTTGCTCCAACACGTGGCAATGAACTTTGGTGAGAGAAGAAACTGATGCTTTACAGCCTGGTGACTGTGGGCTTCTACCCCAAAAAAATACCCTTTATAAAGACCAACCCATTTCTGGTATTTTGCATTAGCACCCCTTTGGCTGACTAATACAATACCCATATGCTTGCATTGCTAATTATAAATCCTATGAGATACTTTCATCATTTTCATTCATTTCCAAACATACACAAACAAATTTTTACCAATTCCACAAAGTTTTATCTTCAGCTTTCCATTTTCTAAACACATTCTTTTTGGTTCACATTCTAGCTATTAACTCATTGATTTTGCTCATTATATTTATTAATAATAGCAATATCATACAGTATTTATCCTTTTGTGCCTGGTTTGTCTCACTCAACATAATGTCCTATAGGATCATCTATGTTGTCATATGCTTCACAACTTCATTATTTCTTACTGCTGAATAATATTCCACCATGTGTATATACCACAGTTTGTTTATCCATTCATCAGTTGATGGACACCTGGCTTGATTCCATCTTTTGGCATTTGTGAATAATGTTCCTATGAACATCAGTGTGCAGATGTCTGTTCCTGTCACTGCTCTCAGTTCTTCTGGGTTATATACCTAGTAGTTATATTGCTGGGTCACATGGTAGGTCTATATCTAACTTCCTTAGGAACCACAAAACAGACTTCCACAGTGGCTGTATGATCCTATATTCCCACTAACAGTGAATAAGCATTCCTATCTCTCCACAGCCTCTCCAACACTTGTAGTTTTCTGTTTCAATAGTTGCCATTCTAGTGGGTGTGGAACGAATTCTTATTATGGCTTTGATTTACACTTCCTCAATAGCCAGTGATTTTGAACAGTTTTTCAGTTTTTTTTAACCATTTGTATTCCTTTTTTAGAAAAAATATCTATTCAGGGTTTTTGCCCATTTTTTAAATTGGATCATTTTTCTTTTTATTGGTGAGTTATAGGATTTCTTTGCATAATGGACATTAGACACTTGTCAGATGCGATTTCCAAATATTTTCTCCCATTCAGTGGGCTGTGTTTTTACTCTCTAGACAAAGTACTTTTTGGTGGAGAAGTGTTTAATTTTGAGGAGGTCCCATTTATCTTTGTTTTCCTCTGTGGCTTATGCTTTCGATGTAAGGTTTAAGAGACCCCCACTGTCTTGTCGGGATTCCCCTACATCATCTTATAGGAGTTTTATGGTCTTGGCTTTTATGTTTAGGTCTTTGATCCACTTTGAGTTGATTTTTTGTGTGGGGTGAAATAGGGCTTATCTTTCATTTTTTTCATTATGGATATCAAGTTCACTCAGCACCATTTGTTAATGAGACTGTTCTGGCCCAGAAAAACGGACTTGGTAGCCTTACCATAAATCATTTGACCTTAAAAGTGAGGGTCTATTTCTGAACTCTCAATTGCATTCCTTTGATCAGTGAATCTATCATTTTAAAAAAATCAATTTTATTTATACATATTAATAAACAATACAATTCATCCCAAGTATACAATCAATGGCATTTCTATAATCGCATAGTTTTGCATTCATCACTTCAATCATTATTAGACATTTTTCATTATTTCAGTAATAATAATAATAATCAAAAACAGAAAAATAAGAAAATTCCTCACCTCTCAATCTCTCTATACTTCCCCCACTGTATGTAGCTGCTATTTCTGGCTATTCTATCCAAAGTGTATAATCAATTATTTTTAGTACAATCACAATGTTCTACATTCATCATCTCATTACTCCAAAAAGAAAGGCTCCACATCCCTTAGCATTCCTTCCTCAGAACTATATAACAACTAATCTCCTTTCATTTTATAAACTGATTTATATTTATATGTTATATAAATGGAATCATACAATATGTAGTACTCTGTGTCTGCTCTTGTTCCGTTAATGTTTTTTTTTGTCTGATATTAACATTTTGTATTATTTACTTACATTTGCCCAGCTTTAAAGAAAAACAATCATATATGCAATTCTACCCATATTCACATTTCACATGATGTATTTATATTGCATAAAATATATTTAGTTCATAATAGAGCAGTCATCCAGTATTTGTCCCTTTGTATCTGGCATGCTTCACTTAACATAATGACTTCCATGTTCATCCATGTTGTCATATGTTTCACACCTTCATTTCTTTCTACCACTGCAGAATATTCCATTGTATGTATACTCCACAATTTATTTATCCACTCATCAGTTGATGGACACCTGGGTTGTTTCCAATTTTTGGCTATCATGTATAACACTGCAATGAACATCAGTTTACAGATAACTATTCATGTCACTGCTCTCTGATCTTCAGTGTGTATATCTAGCAACGGTACTGCTGGGTCCATTAGCAAGTCTATATTCAAATTCCTTAGGAAGAGCCAGACAGTCTTGCCAAGTGGCTGTACCTCTCTACATTCCCACCAGCAGTGAATTAAGCATTCCTATCATTCCACATCCTCTCCAACATTTACAGTTTTCTGACTCTTTAATAGCAGACAGTTTAATAGGTGTGAAATGATATTTCATTATAGTTTTCATTTGCATTTTGCTATTTGCTAGTGATGTTGAACTTTTTTTCATGTGTTTCTTCACCATTTTTGTTTCTTCTTTGTTTCTTAAGTATTTTGCCCATTGTTCAATTGGATACTTTGTCTTTTTGTTGTTGAGATGTATGATCTCCTTATAGATCATGGATATTAAATCCTTATTAGATATGTAATTGCCAAATATTTTCTACCATTGAGTTGGCTGCCTTTTCTCCCTTTAAACAAATTCCTTTGAGGTACAAAAGGGTTGAAATTTGAAGTGGTCTCATTTATCTATTTTTTCTTTTGTTACTCATGCTTTGGGCATAAAGATTAAGAAACTTCCATCTACCACAATTTCTTGAAGGTGTTTTCCTATATATTTTTTCTAGGAATTTTATGGTTGTTGTTTTTATATTTAAATCCTCTATCCATTTTGAGTTAACTTTGTAGGAGCTGTGAAATAGGGTCTTCTTTCTTTCTTTTGGATATGGATATCCAGTTCTCCCAGTACCATTTGTTTACTAGACTGTTCTTGTGAAGCTGGATGGTCTTAACGGTCTTGTGAAAATAATTTCACTGTAGATATGAGGGTCTATTTCTTAGTTCTCAATTCAGTTCCATTGGTCAATCTGTCTGTACTTATGCCAGTACCATGCTTTTTTTGCTTGTTTGTTTGTTTGTTTGTTTGTTTTTATCACTGTAGCTAAGTAGCATGCTTTAAAGTCAGAAAGTGAGAGTCCTCCAACTTTGTTCTTCTTTTTAAAGACATTTTTGGCTATTCAGAATGTCTTACCTTTCCAAATAAATTTGATTATTGACTTTCTGAATCTGCAAAACAAAGACTGTTCAGATTTTTATTGGCATTGCATTGAATCTGTAAATCAGTTTGCATAGAATTGACATTTTAACTTTATTTAATTTTCCAATCATGAACACAGAATGTCCTTCTTGTATTTTATTTAAGTTTTCTTCAGTTCCTTTTAGCAGTGTTTTGTAGTTTTCTGCATACAGGTCTTTTATGCTTTGGTTAAGTTTATTATTAAGTGTTTGATTGTTTTAGTTGCTGTTATAAATTGTTATTACAAATTGCACATCAGTAGTGTTTTGAAATGATATTGATTTTTGCATATTAACGTTGTATCCCGCCACTTTGCTGAAATCATTTGTTGATTCTAGTAGCTTTGTTGTGGATTTTTCAGGATTTTCTAGATGTGGGATGTTGTCATCAGTGAATAATGAAAGTTTTACTTCTTCCTTTCCTATATGGGTGCCTTTTATTTTTTTATCTAGCCTAATTGCTCTAGCTAAAACTCCTAGCAAAATATTAAATAATAATGTTGACAGTGGGCTTCCTTGTCTTGTTCCCGATCTCAGCAGGAAAACTTTCAGTCTTCCAACATTGAGTACAATGCTAGCTGTAGGTTTCTCATTTATGCACTTTACCATATTGAGAAAGCTTCCTTCTCATCATATCTTTTGGAGTGTTTTTATCAAGATACGGTGCTGTATTTTGTCAAATGCCTTTTCTGCATCAATCGAGAGCATCATGTAATTTTTTCTTCTTCAAATTATCAGTGTGGTTTATTACACTAATTGATCTCTTGTGTAGAACCACCCTTGCTTGCCTGGTATAAAACCCACCTGATCAACGTTTGCAATTCTTTTAATGTGCTTTTCGATTCTGTTTGCAAGTAATTTGTTGAGGAATTTTGCATCTATATTTTTCAGAGATACTGGTCTATAGTTGATTTTTTTTTTGTAGTATCTTTATCTGGTTTTGGTATTAGGGTGATGTTGCCTTCTTAGAATGAGTTTAGTAATATTCTTTCCTGATCAATTTTTTGGAAGAGCTTGAGTAAGATCGGCATTAGTTCATCTTTGAGTGATTGGTAGAATTCACCTGTGAAGCCATCTTGCTTTTCATCTTGGGGAAATTTTTGATGACTGTTTCAATCTCTTCACTTATGTATGGTTTGTTGAGGTCTTCTATTTCTTCTAAAGTCAGTGTAGATGCTTAATGTGTTTCCAGGAATTTGTCCATCTTGTCTACATTTTCTAGTTTTTTGGCATACACTTGTTCATAGTATCCTCTTATGATCTCTCATTTATATGAGATGAGTGGTAACATTCCTCCTCTCATTTCTGATTTTATTTGTGTCTTCTCTCTTTTTTACTTTGTCAGTATAGCTTTGTCAATTTTGTTGATCTTCTCAAAGAACCAACTTTTGGTTTTTCTTGATTCTATTTTTTTTCTCCCAATTTCATTGATTTCTGCTCTGCTCTTTACTATTTCTTTCCTTCAGCTTTGTTTGGGATTATTTTGCTGTTCTTTTTCTAATTCTTCCAGGTGTGCAGTTAGATCATCATTTTAGCTTTCTTCTTTTTTATTGTAACCATTGAGGGCTATAATTTTCCCTCTCATCAATGCCTTTATGGTGTCCCATGGGTTTTGCTGTATTCTCATTTTCATTCATCTCAAGATATTTGCTGAATTTTCTTGCAGTTTCTTCTTTGACCACTGATTGTTTAAGAGTGTGTTGTTTAATCATGTATTTATGAATTTTCTATTTTTCTGTCCATTATTATTGATTGTCCCATTATGTTCAGAGAAAGTGTTTTGTATAATCTCAATCTTTTAAAATTTATTTAGACTTGTCGGGTGACCCAACTTATGGTCTAACTTGGAGAAGGACCATGAAGACATGAAAAGAATATATATCTTGCTGTTTTGTGGTACAAGTTTCTATAGATATCTGTTCGGTCTAGTTCATTTATCATATTATTCAAGTTCTCTGTTTGTTTATTTATCCTCTGTCCAGATGCTCTATCCAATACTAAGAGTAGTGTCTTGAAGTCTCCAACAATTAGTCAGAGAAATCTATGTCTCCATTCAGCTTTACCATTGTGTGCCTCATGTAACTTGGGGCACTGAGGTTAGGTACATAATTATTTAGAATAGTTATTTCTTCTTATTGAATTGCCCCTTTTATTAATATAAAATGACCTTCTTCATCCCTTATAACAGTTTTGCATTTAAAATCTATCGTCTCTGGTAATAACATCGCTACTCCAGCTCTTTTTTTGGTTACTATGTTCAAGGAATACCTTTTTTCCCAACACTTCACTTTCATCCTAGTAGTGTCTTTATGTCTCAGCTGAATCTCCAATAGACAACATATAGATGGCTTCTATTTTTTATTACATTCTATCAGTCTGTGTCTTTTGATTCGGGAGTTGAAGTCATCAACATTCATTGTTAAAACTAAAGGCATAACTTCATCCTTTTTGACCATCGGCTTTCTGTTGTCATATAATACTACAATCTATCTTTTTTATCCTTTCTGATATTCTTCATTTCTACATTGTTCTCCAAGTCTCTTGCTCTTGTTTTTTCCTTTCAAGCTGCAGCACTTCCTTTAGTAGCTCTTGTAATTCTTGTCTTTTGGAAGCATGTTCTATCAGTTTTTGTTTGTCTCTGAAGACTTTGAAATCCCTTTCATTTTTGAAGGACGGCTTACTGGGTACAGAATTCTTGGCTGGCATGTTTTCTCTTTCAGTCCCTTAATTACATCATACCCCTTTCTTCTCTCTTCCTTGGTTCCTGATGACAGTTCAGCACTTAATATTATTGAATTTCCCATGTATGTGATGCTTTGCTTTTCTCTTTCTGCTTCCAAAATCTTCTTTATCTCTGATATTTGTCATTCTGAAGAGTAGATGTCTCATGGTAGATCTGTTCATGTTATTCTGTTTGCAGTGTATTGTGCTTCTTGGATATTGATATTTGTGTCTTTCATAAGAGAAGGGAGGCTTTCAGTCATTATTTCCTCAAATATTCTTTCTGCCCCTTTTCCACTCTGTTCTCCTTCTGGGATGCTGATAATGTGTATGTTTTTGCATTTCATGTTGTCATTCAGTTCCCTGAGACCCTATTCCATTTTTACCATTCTCTTCTCTCTCTGTTTTCCTGTCCTTTGCAGTTCAGATGTTCTGTCTTTCAAATCATAATTCTGTCTTCAAGCAGTTCAAATCTGCTCTTATGAACATCTAATGCATTTTTAATCTCATCCATTGTATCTTTCATTCTGATAAGGTCAGTTATTTTTCTTTGCACACTGTCAAATTAGTTACTTATGCTCACCCAGTGTCTTCTTAATATCTTTTATACCTTTAGTCATATTTTCTTTCAATTCTTTATAATGATTTAGGATAGTTGTGTGATTATCATTGATTAATAATTTTAAATCTTGAATCTCTTCAGGATATTTGATTTGTTCCTTTGGCTTGGCCTTCTTCCTCTTTCCTAGTATAGCTTGTAATTTTTTACTGATGTCTATGCATCTGATGTTTTGATGAATTTATTTTGATGGCCAATTTCTCTCCCTTGCCTATTATTTATCCTCCCTTGGCTGACCTCACCCTCCTTTCCTCTTCCTCCTTAGCAACCAGCTGAGGGCAGTAGGTGTTTGAGAAGGCAAATTATCTTTAGTTCCTTGCCACCTTTAGATACAAACAATTTTATGGCCCTACCTGGCCTAGATGTTTGTGACCCCTGGGATGAAACATACCAAGTTCACTGGCCATAATCTGAATTTGCTGTAGACTTTTTCCCTCCATCTCCTCTTACTTGGGGAAGAAGATACCTGCAACCCTGTCACTCTGCAGCTGCTGCAGTCCATAGCCACTGCAGTCTGCAGACTGCTGTTTGCTCTGAGAGTGGGAGGATGGGTACCTGCAGCTGCTGCTACATCTTTGTTCACAGGATTTTGCCAGCCAACCAATACTCCTTTCCCTTGCTCCTCAATCTTCTGTGTCTCACCTCCCCTGGTGTCCTGAGCCTCAAAGCAGCCCTCCAGAGCCTTTTAGATATTTTTATGGGAGAGAAGTGATCCCTCTGCCTCTTTAATTCTTCATTCCTAACTGGGTATTTTAAGCACTCTCAAAATTAACACACGAAAACTAAAGTCACAAACTCTTTAAATTTCTCTTTGCTCTTCACTCTTCCTGATATCAGAATAAGGAACATATTCCATCTGTCACCTGTGGTAGCATGTTTAACCCTTTCTTCCCTCTCACTTGTTGTATGTAACATATCCACAATACTGTAAATTTTAACTTTTAATTATGTGTGTAGTATATCCACTTCTTTACAGTTTGTTTCAATCACCTGTCATGTGGACTACTAGATATGGATAATTAATTAAAGAATTAATCAGGCATACCCTTTATCCTTTCATGGATTACCAGGTACACCCAATTTTTAATGCAACATGGAGCTTTGCTTGTCCTATTTCTTTCCATAGAAAAGGGGTACAGTCATTATTATTTTTTAAAGACACATTTATTTAT
>JAQZBX010105002.1:0-10895 GCA_029593785.1 Cabassous unicinctus
AAGTAGAAAGAACGTTAGAGTTGGTACAGAAAGAAAGGAAGAAATACAAACCATTTGCTCTAATGGTAATGATCATTACTTCCTGAGTCTCAGAAATTACTTCTAATTTGGACTGCAATCTTAAAAAAAAAAAAAATTTTCTGTTGCTTCTGAGTATTCAGTAATATATTATGTTTACACATACACATTCCCACAAGCCTGATCTTTTTCTAAGTTAGAGAGGAACAACATATTGCACCTATAATTTATTTAAGCAATTAACTCATCTCAAAGAATCAAACTGTGTTTAAAGAACTGGCCTCAAGTTTAAATTTTAAAAATGCCTTCATTTGTATATGTGAAAGTGTATTGAACCAAAAGAAGATCTTACAATGATCTTACTAGACTTCTGGGAGGACTATGTTATCATTACATGAGCAGAAATTTTCTCATAATTAATCCTTAGAGAAATTGACTTTTCTTCACTGTGTCTTCCCTTAATTGTACTTTATGGCCATGTATATACTTTCCTATGGTTTTTAGTAAAAGGTTTCCTTGCAAAATTATTTAAGTAATTTACATCCGTGTGCTGTCAACAACTTGTCAACATTTATTTTGGGTACGGGGCAAAAAAATTGTTCAACCAAAGTTGAGTGTAAATCAATCAAGTATTTTGCCATTTTAGTTCCAAGCTTTAATCAAAATCATTTTTGTTGCCAAAGGTTTTTTAACAGATACTATAATTCAATGAATTAAACCAATTTATTTTTAGTTTCCTATATGAGACTGGATCCATAATAAACCAGGAGAATTGCTAGAAAGTAGTCAAACTTTTTGTCTTAGGGGTGTTTTCATTGAGAGGTATCTAAATAGTGACAATAGGATGAAAATGGAGCAAGGTGGAGGTCTGGAAGTCATCTTTGAAAAAATAAATTTTATTCATGGTTACTATAATTTACATTTAATCATAGTTACTGGTTTACAAATAACTTACCTGATGCTGTTGAAAAATTATTTTATGGATATATCTTTCATTTTAAATAATAACTAGGAAAAACTAGTTTTACTGTATGTATGTTGATTCTACATTAAATTGATTGCTATTACAATGTTATGTAGTATTCTTGTGTCCCATTTTACTTTTAGTCATGAAAAAATTCATTAGAATCACAGAAAGAATAATTTTCCTTAACTAAGGAAGTAAGGTCTCAGTTTTATGGTAAATGAAATGAATTCCAAATATTTACAAATTTGAGATTGAGTTACAGTTTCATTCAAGCCTCTGATTTCACACACAAGGCTGTCTCCTCTACAGATCATTGCTTCAGGATGTTTAATTGTCTTGTTTTCAGACCATGAGAAGCTTGGGAAATCTCACTCTGATAATGCTCAAT
The DNA here is from genome assembly GCA_029593785.1 of Cabassous unicinctus. Lineage (NCBI taxonomy): Eukaryota > Metazoa > Chordata > Mammalia > Cingulata > Chlamyphoridae > Cabassous > Cabassous unicinctus. Next base: position 1,374 of record JAQZBX010105002.1, read on the forward strand.
TCCCCTAAAGAAATGGAGCACTTTTGAATTATATTGCCTGAGGACCTCTGGGATATCTTGGTCAGCCTGCTTCCATAAATTCAACATTTTCACCTTTCACCATCCATTAAAATCTTCTGTATCTTTTTCATCCCCAAATACATGGGAAACCTAAAATTCTACCTTATCATTGTAAGGTAATCCCATATTAGCCATATATGCTCCTGGAACCTTAATTGAAATTTCAACTAATATCAACATGATTCATCTTTTAAAGGAAAAGTAGCGAAAAATAAGCTGCAATATATCTAGTATAGTCCATTTGTGAAATCAGTTATGACTTCTTAATAGATAATCATCTTTTGCTCTTTTGGTTAAAAAGTAGATTTGAATTTTATTGTTGTGCACTAGAATTGCTTTAATTAGCATTAGAAGATGAAGGCAAGACTACTGAATTGAATTAACTCGAAGAAATTGATAATGAGTAATAACAAAGAAATGAGGCTGCCTTGTGTTTCTTATTATGGGATTAAGGTAAAGTAGGATGCCCCATATTGCTTTAATGTCTTAGACCCCTCACCAGCACAGTCAGCACAGTTCACCTTATATATCTGTTTTTCCAGAAAAACTATTAGCAGTGCATCTTTTCATCTTCCAAAGTGTTTCAGTTCAGAAAAACATTGTGTTCACCTTAAATTTAATCCTGTTTTCTGATATGAATTCAGGAGGCCACCTAATCGCAATGAGTTCATATTTCTCCTCTGGATGCAGGTATTTTATCCAGGGAGGTTCATCTCACCCAAGCCAGATCTATGGATCCTCCCCTGTACTTCTCCAAATTATTATATAGAATCAGAGTCAATTTCCTTTTTTTGGCATCAGTAATAAGGGGATAATGCCACATCCTTCACTGGATGTATTCCTCCCTATGGATGGAAAATATTTTACCCCAGAGAGAAATATCCAAGAAGAAGAGATGCAAGGAAGAGCAATTTGACTTAAGTGCTGTTCAACACAGAACCTGGTGTTTTGCTTGCTGAATTCCTTGTAGGAGTCTCTGGGCCATCAAAATATTTTCTTTCTCCTTACTGGCTTAGAATTGAATTTTGTCACTTGCAGCAGCCCTACAATCCAGATTTTGGTTACTAAAATCAAGGCACTGCAAGTGATATGCCCAAAATTATGGATCTAGCAATATTATTTTATGCTACAATGTTGTGAGGATTCTAAGACTGGGCAGCTGGACATCTTTAATATGAAAATATGGAGAAATTCACTAAATTATCTTCTGTTGTTTCTTATTTTTCAGTAAGCCTTTGGGAAATTCATTAAGAAAATTTTGGTACATCACAGTGGTTTGAATAAATCTTGTGCCCTACAGTGGGGAGGGAGTCAGATTGGGAGAGCAATTATTCAAACAAGCAAACCTGAAAGAAAGGGAACAGAAGGAGGACTGGGAAACAACACGGTTAAGGAAAGTCATTTATTCTCATAGACAGTGAACTTATCATTCATGGTGAGCAGCTTAATATACTTGTGGAACTGTACAGTTAATCCACAACTGTGAAATCCTGGCAATTGTTATAATAAAATGAGAGAAAATCCAGTGACTGTTCCACCCATCTTCTGACTGTTTATCCCTTAACTGACAAAGTGAAGATGGCTGCATTTTAAAGCATATACCAAATCTCTGAAAAGAACTCTATGAACAATATACCAGGAAAATATATTGGTATCTCCCCTGCCTCACTAGGCAAAACAATTGTTACCACATATCTCACTATGCCAAACAATTTTTAACAACACTTACTAGCCAGACAGAGGCCGAGATCCATTTATAGAAGCTGAGATTAAGGAATTATGTATAACCCTGGGTGTGGTGACAGGAATTCAAAGTACAGGGAACAAACACAATGGAAAAAAATCAACAACTTCTCAGAAGTTTCTATTTAGCAAACTGAATCCCTCTTCCACCAAATCCCAAACAAGAAAATAAACTATATCCAACTAATTTTAGGATGAGCTGTATGATCAGAAAAAATGAACTCAGGTGTGCCAGCATGTTAAGTACAGTAGAAACCCAATAGGAAGCATACTTTGCTTGGTAGAGTTCCTCTGCTACAGTTTCTGTGTAAATTACTTTTTCTAAAATTTACCTGGAGGGAGGATTGTGGGAGGATGGCAATAGACTAACAGGCAAAACTGAATATTCTCACAAAAACAATGGAGAAAGAGCCAAAAACTGTCCAAGGGACGTGCTTTGGGAGTCAGCAGACCATGGCAGAGTTACACAACTCCCAGGAGGGGGAAGGACAGATAGATGAAGAAACTGGAATGACAAATATGAGTTACAAAGCCCCATGGCAGGGAAGAGCTCTCCTTCCCCACCCCAAGATATTAAGCTGTGGTAAAACAACTGGCTCACTGCAGCTGACTGAGAGGTTAGTAGGCATATTCCTCCCTGTCAGGTGTATTAAGGGAAAAGAGATGGGAGGTTGGGAGTGTTTTCTTCAGTGAATTTGGCTAGCAGAGACCTCTTTGAATTTCTTCTCTGGAGAGTCAATACAGGGAAATAAGAAACCTGAAACTGAAACACCTCCATGAAAAGGTGTGTTGACTAGCGCTATCTCCTGGCCAGTCTGGAAATTGCATGGACAAAATCTCTGCATTCTCCATTTTCAACCCTTGGGAGAAAATCTGTTTCCCACTAGCAAGTACCTGGCCTGATTTAGAAAACTTAAGCTATGCAATTTTAAGGACTGAGAATAAGTTGAACCAAATATTAAAGAAGAGCTGTGAAAAAAAACAATATGCAAGATAGAGAAGTTAGCCATCAGAGTAAATTCACCAGCATATTCAGATACCTACAAATCAGCAAGAAATTACAAGCCATACTAGGAAACAGGAAGACATGGCCCAACCACAAGAACAAACCAAATATCCTGATTAGATATGGGGCTTAATATAATTAATCATTGATTATCACACAAGTCTTCTAAATCACTTCAAATAATTTAAAGAAAATGTGACTAAAAAAATAAAGGATATTAGGAAGACACTGCAAGAGCATAAAGAACAGTTGGAAAGCCTTCAAAGAAAAGTAACAGACATTATGGGAAGGAAAGACATGGTGGATGAGATTAAAAATACTTCAGAGGCACATGAGAGTAGATTTGAAATGTGTGAAGGCAGAATTGGTGATTTTGAAGACAGAACATCTGAACTGCAAAAGACAGGAGAACAAAGATAGAAGAGAATGGAAAAAATGGAACAGAGTCTCAGGGAATTGAATGACAATGTGACAGACACAAACATTTGCATTATTAGTGTCTCAGAAGTAGAAAAGAATGGAAAAGGGGCAGAAAGAATATTTGAGAAAATAATGACCAAAAACTTCCCTACCCTTATGAAGGACACAAATATCATTATCCAAGAAGGACAATGCACCCTGAACAGGATAAATCCAAATAGACCCACCCTGAGACACCTAGTATTCAGAATGACAAATGTCACAGATATAGAGAGGATTATAAAAGCAGAAAGAGAAAAGCAAAATATCACATACAACAGAAACATATAAAATAAGTGCCAACATCACATCAGAAACCATGGAGGAGAGAAGAAAATGGTATGATGTATTTAAGGTACTGAAAGAGAAAAAATACCAGCCAAGAATTCTGTATCCAGAAAAGCGGTCCTTCAAAAAACAGAGTGAGTCCAAAGTCTTCACAGACAAACAAAAACTTACAGAATATGTTACCTAAAGACCAGATTTGCAAAAGATACTAAAGGGGGGTGCTACAGCAAGAGAGGAAAAAAACAAAGGCAAGAGATTTGGAGATAGTTTAAAAATGAAGATTATAAGGAAGGGTAAACTAAAGGATAAGAAGACAGACATTAGAATGACATGACAACAGAGAGCTGAAGGACAAAATGGATAAAGTAATGCCTTTACAATAATAACACTGAATGTTAATGGATTGAACTCCCCAATCAAAAGACATAGACTGATAGAATGGATAAAAAAATATGAGCCGTCTATATGTTGTCTACAAGAGATCCACCTCAGATGTAAGGACACAACCAGGTTAAATGTGAAAGGTTAGAAAAAGGTATTCCATGCAAATATGAACCAAAAAAATAGCTGAAGAAGACCAGATAAATGTAAAATAACAACATTATTGCATATGAACAATAATTAATCAGTGCAACTGGCAAATTCTTCCTGTTGTCAGTATTCTGCAATTTTTTTTCATACAAAATAAACCTTTGCTGTTAATTGAAGAGAGCTGGAGATGAGATATATTTTTGGATACTTCGTTTTCTTTAACCTTTTCTTATTCATGCTCTTTAATTAAAGTAATCTAGATGTATCAATAATGATTTTGCATGACTACTGTTGAAAAAGATTTTGAGGTTTTCTGCCTCATAAAATTATGAATATGCAAATTGTCTTCTGTAATTCATTCCAATAAGATGTGAAGAATTCCCAAATAGGAATTTATCTAGAAAAAAATTTGGCCTAAATGGAAATTAAAAAACCAAATCAATAATATATTTCATTCTTAGAGATTATTATGTCCAATAGTTAGATCTGTAATATAAAAATTAGAATTATTTTATAATTAATTTCTATTATATTTGAATTACTATTTATATTTATAAATGTTTGTTGCTATGTTACTGCTATGTATTTTTATAATTGATTATATAAAATCTATCCTGGCTTTGTACTATCATTTGAAATTTATAATTTCCTTCAACCTTTTTTTCTATTTATTTTACAATTTTACAATAAAGGACTTATTAACAGTTTTTAAAAAAGCCAATGATTATAGACTTTGGATAGATCATATGTTATGTGAATATAGTTCAATAAACCTACTTAATAAGCAAATAAATACTTGTGCAAAAATAACCAGAAATATCAGCTATGTACCGCACGGGAAACCAATTGAGAAGTTAAGAATTGTTTTGTTTGTTTGTTTTATGTTTATTATTATTCTTGAAATAATGAAGATGGTTTAATAAGGATTGAAGTGCTGAACACACAACTATGTGATTATACCAAATACCATTGATTGTACGCTTTGGATAAATTGTATGCTTTATTAATATACATCAATAAAAATTGACTTGTTTAAAAAATGTATCTGGAGGACATGGGAGAAGAACACTTAGAAAAGGATAAATCAGGGACACCAGGTTAACTGACTGAGGAAATACATTTTCTGAAGAACAGTTGTCAATAAATTAATATGATAATTTCTCTTATTGGCCTTATTTTTCCTATATTGTAGTGTATGAGTATAATGTGGAGGGATTAACACACTATATTGCTTCCAATTTCCCCCTCAACTAAATGGGAAACAAATTCTTCCTCCTCTATCACACAATATGTGTTTTGAAAATTTTACATCAATTATTTGATTCAAAGATGGTAGAACTCAAGGCATACATCTGGGCATTTCCAATAGGATAGAACATCATATAGTGTTCTTTGTTTGGAACAGAATGTCATATGGAATGCTTTTGTATTCTCTCACTGGCAGGTTGACCACAAGATCATATATGCCATGGGAACGTATTCCTTTGCAACTGTCTTTTCAAATCATAATAAGATGTGGAAACCGATTATATTCTCAAAAGAATCCCAAATTTTTCAATATTACATGTTCACCTTATCTACTGTGAAAAGGGTAGATGAAATATATGGCTGTATATGTGATAATATGATTATATAAATCAGTGGTAGATTTTATTATATGTGAGTAAGGACAGAGAAGACAATTGTGGTTTTCTTTAGCACACATCTGTTTTACTCACTACAAGGAAATTTCTTCTCATAGAAATTAGTTCCTCTCAAAACTGGAGAGATACTTGATTGGGTACTGGTATGATCACTTAGCTAAAGTCAGATGAGGAAATTATCTGGGTCGTTGCAAAGTTGATTTAAATCAACTCAATTCATGGATAATATCATTATAAAACTCAGGATTTCCCTTGATTGCATTACTGCATGTGAGCAAAATCAGTTTACCATGTATCTGAAGAAGATTTCAATGCATGGAGAAAGTTTAGACAGAACATGGCAAAGCACTTAAGTCACCAGTTATGTATTTTTGGATTTTTATCTAGTAATGGGTTTAAATTTCTTATGAGGCTAATGTTTTTATTGATATGAAAATTATAATTTATTGGGAAAGATAAAAATTATATAAATGCTAAAGTAAAATAAAAATTTAAAAGGACAATACCAGCTTTGGTATTGGTTGACTTACATCTATCTCTAAAGCGGTGAAATTAATACAGATATGTATCAAGTTCATTGAAGAAGTAAGTCTTTCTTTCTAGCTGGATGAGAATAAGTACTTCATGTAGTAGTAGATGCTTGAATTGACATAAAAGGGAAATGCAAATGTTAAAGACCAAAATGTATGGAAAAGTGTGATTCATAAATATACCTAAACTTAATAAGAAAAACAGTGATTTTAATAATAATTGACACTAGGTAAGAGCTAAATTAAAAAAAAACCAACTTAGAACTGTTCATTGATTACATTTAATTGTGTGTGAGTGTGTGTGAGAGAGTGTGTGTGTAAGCATATGTGTGTGCTTTCTATAGGAACACTGTTGCTTCTTTACAAATCTGATACCTATCAACTCAACCAATATTGAACAAAAATATGGGTCTTCATTACTACTCTACTGTTATTTTGTCTTCACTTAACAGCACAATCACCATATCAATTAATAGTCACTATCAAAACCAAGAGTAATTTACAATATTTAATATTTATTCATGAATTTTAAGGAGAAGATGTAGGTGAACCCAGTTTTACTATATTATTATGACAGGACATAATATGATGAGTTAGCATAAACATAATGCTTTTTAATGTATCACTTGCTGAACTCATTCTCTAAAAGACTGAGAATCTAGAGGTCTGGAATGATTCCCAATGGTTCCCTCTATTGGATTTCATCCACTTGATGAAACCCTGACCCTTAGTTAAGGTGTCCTTCAGTGCATCTTTCGTGGTTTCATTCTGTATACTGAAGATTAAGAGATTCAGGAGAGGTGTGATCACACTGGAGAAGAAAAAGAGTATCTTGTTGAGGTGGAGGTAGCTCTTCTTGATGGTTGGATATACACAAAGATAGATACCCCAATAGCCCATGGAGACTACGGTGAAATGAGAGGCACAGTCGGCAAAGGCTTTTCATTTACCTTTGCTTGAGGATATCTTCAGAATGGTGGAGATGATGTAAACATAAGAGACCATTGTGAGTGAGAGGGAGCTGATGAGCAAGAAAAGGGAGCTGAGGAAATCCAATAGTTCAATGGTATGTATGTCAGCACAAGCCAAGTGGAGGAGGGGAGCACTGTCACAAAAAATGTGATCAATCTCATTGGGGCCACAGTATGGCAGCCTTGCCCTACAGATGGTGGTTGGAAGAATAAGGAGAAAGTTGCCTAGCCAGGAGAGTATCACAAGATGGATGCAGAGTGAGCTAGTCATAATTGTAGGGTACTGAAGGGGGCTACAAATGGCCACATACCTGATAGGACATGACAGCAAGAAGGACAAACTCAGTACATCCAGAAAGCAAGAAGAAATAGAACTGGGCAAGGCATTCATTAAATGAAATGTTCTTCTTCTGTATCAGAAAGCCTGCCAGCATCTTGGGAACAACACATGTGGTTGCTAATATTTCACTGAAAGAGAGATTGTTAAGGAAGAAATACATAGGTGATTGGAGCCTATAATCCACAAGAATCAGGGTAATTGTGAGGTTGTTTCTAAGGACAGTCACCAAATAAGCCAATAAAAAAATGAAGAACAGGAGGCCCCCAATGGCCCTGGTGATAGGTATTCCAATAAAAATAATCTTTGTCACCATGGTCCAATTGCCTCTCTCCATTCTGGGTGGGGATCACTTCTTTTAAGAGAACCAAGGAAGAGAAAAATAGCTAAATGCAATGCTCATTAAAACAGAATCCTCTAAGATAAAAGAAGTTAGGTAATTATTAAAAATTTTCTATTTACATGAAAAATTAGCTATATGAATGAAAAATACAGCTGATTTTAACATATTCTAACTTCCAGAAAAAATATCAAAATTGAAGTTCTTTATAATTAAGATGCACTAATTACCATATTCTTATATCTTGTCAATAAATATTTATCATTTAGATTATTTGAAGAAAACTGTTTTAATCAATGTAAGCAATAAATAGATTTATTTCATTAATTAAGTATAATTTAATTCTTAAATGATTTTACTTCAGGCACCTGGCATATACCAAATATTGAAGTGATTATCTAGTTAGTACAAGTCTTAATTTTGTAAGACAAAGATAAACTGGGTACTGCCTCTATGTCTTCATGTTTAACTACTGTGAGTAGACAGTATAACCCAACCAATATGGGCTACTAGAAATGAATTTGCTAATCACCCTTTAGATATTTAAAGTGGTTGTCTCGAGAGAATCTTAAATTTTACTAATATCTTCTGTAAATTTTATGGTAGTCAATGGAAATTTATCTATTAATGGAGATCTTTAAAATAGTAAATGAATAAAAACTTAAAGGAAATATATTGCTAGAGTATCAAGTTTTTAAAATTTTTTGAGATTTTCTTGGAACAAATTTTCAGAATAAACGAATGAGTTTAGAATGCTTCCATAAATGTCTGTGACTGCATTAACCAGAAATATTAATGAAGGGAGAAAACACTTCCCTTCATAGAATGATAGTTCTTATGGTATACAATTAAATTGATAGTGTCAGCGGACAGAGATAATTCCAGATTTGAAGATGACATTAAAAAACCTGTCATTTTACATGAAAACAAGCATTTTACAATAATATGCCATTTTCATAGGAAAAGAGTATCTAAAGGGATTGTCTGGCAAAAGACAACTTGAGAAGAGCAATAAGCAAATTTCTGAATAAAGTAAAAATAAAAGGAAAGAAAAGAAAAACTTTTCAAAAATAATGAAGCATCCAATGCAAATTTAACACATCAGTTGTATCAAGACAAACACATAAATGCATTAAGCTCAACTAGTCTAAGTATCAGATAAAATACAAAAACAAAACAAAAGCAAAAGTTAACTTTATTCATTTTGTAAGATAAGAACATAAATAAAATGGATGAAAAAGTTGTAGAATAATAAATTTCCATTGCAGATGCAAATATTCATGGATATATGAGACAATTAAGATTACATAATTATTTCCAAAGTATATGTAAACAATACATAGATTAATAGAGAATATTGGCATAATAAAATATTTTGAAACACTGTCTCCATGTTTTCTCATCAATAAATGAGGAAATGAGCTCTGCTAAGAATGATGTTAACATTGTTGTTGAAGTAAATTATTTATAATCAAATTATGAAAATACATTCAATCTTTTATGTTTGTGTCCAATAATTGAATCAGTAAAGTTAAAGACATATTTTATTCCTTGATATGAAATCAATATTAAAATTAATTTATCCAAAATATGGGATTATATATTATAATTACA
>JAQZBX010105003.1:0-10894 GCA_029593785.1 Cabassous unicinctus
ACAGCCTGGTCACTGATCAGTTTTTGATTAGTGAATTAGGATCACTGGGGACAGCCATTGTTTCAACCCCACCCTGAACAAAGGCATCCACACCCTTTGTGTCAAGTCTTCCTAGATAGGGGTTGAAGTGATGGAGATTTAAAGATATAGCACTTCCTTTGCCCTGTGGGGGACAATTGGCTGAAGGGCTGCAATTACTGGGCAGGCCAGGAGAGCTAAGCTTGGAGACCAATTAGACAAGCTCTTAGCACCCTTCCTGATCACCTCCCTAGGGAACATTCGAGCCAATCTGTGCTCTCTTCATGAGTCCCTGGCCCTGTTTCGGCTGGGAAAGACTGACTTGGAGAAGTCCTCTCTGGAGTGACCCTCTTCCCAGAATTTGTCCTCCAGGTAAAAGCAGCTTGAGATAATGAAGGAGTATAAACAATTATAGAGGTGAACAGTCTAGACAAAACCCTGCCAGCTTCAAACATGAGGGAGAGAGAGGTCTGTCTCCTGGGAAACAGAAGGGACAACCATATTTCAGTAAATAGGGGGACTCCAAAACAATTAATAAGCAAAAGCTGATGACAAGACAGAGGCCCAGAAAGATAGGGAAAACCCTTCAAAATGAATTCACCTTGAGGAGACCTTCCTGATAGGAAGGTTGAAGCTCAAGAAAATTTGTCTTATCACTAGATGGTTACAAAACCAAGAAACAAACATCTCAGGAAATAAATCCCAGAGTTAACATTTCAAAATATTAAAATGGACAGTGTGCAACAGAAGAGTACAAGATAAGAAACAGGAAGCAATGGCCCATCCAAAGGAAAAGGATGAAAATACAGAAAACTCCAACGAAGAATATGAAAATGTGGACATACCAAACAAAGCCTTTAAAAAATGATTTAAAAAATGCTCAAGAAGATGAAGGAAAATACAGAGAAAGAACTAAAGGATATCAGGAACTCAGTGAGCAATATGAGCATCTAAATAAGGAGATAGAAATTTAAAAAAGGAACCCAACAGAACTACTAGAGTTGAAAACCACAGTAACCAAAATGGAAAATGCCCAGAAGGGTTTCAAGAGCAGGCTGGAGCTGGCAGAAAAAAGTATCAGTGAACTGAAGACCAGACACATGAAATGAGTCAGGCTGAGAAGCAGGAAGAATAAAGAAATTTTAAAAGTGAAAGCCTAAGACAGCTATGGGACACCATTAGGCGAATGAGTAAATGCATCATGGGAGTCCCAGAAGGAGAAAAAAGAGAGAAAGGGGCAGAAGGACTACTCAAAGATATAATGACAGAATTTCCCAAAATTATCAAAAGAAATAAATATGCATGTTCAAGAAGCTCAGAGAATACCAAACAGGATAAACATAAAGAAAAACATAGGCTATCATAAATTGATCACACTATCAAATGCAAAGGACAGGGAGAGAATTCTGAAAGCTGCAAGAGAAAAACAATGTGTTATATGCTAGGGAGTCCCAATTAGACTGTGTGCTGATTTCTCATTAGAAACCATGAAAGCAGAAAGGAAGTCAGTTGAAATATTTAAAATCCTGAAAGAAAACAACTGCCAGTTAAGAATTTTATATCCGGCAAGACTCTCTTTCAAAAATGAGCAAGAGGCCACTCACCCTGCAGTAAGCCTGTGCTCAAGTCCTCGGACTGTATGCTTTCCTCATTTTCTTGTTTCTTAATAAAATCTTTACTCCCTTGCCTACCCTAAAAAAAATGAGGGGGAGATTAAGACATTCTCAGATAAACAAAAATTGAGAGTGTTCATCAACACTAGACCTGCTACAAGCAACACCAAAGGCTGTTCTTCAGACTGAAAGGAAAGGAGAGTAGACAGTGGTTCAAAGCAGCATAAAGAAATAAAGATAAAGACCTGTGCTTAAAGGTAATCATTTAGGTAATTATAAATGTCGTATTTTTGTATTGTTTGGCATTAACTCTACTTCTTACTTCTTATAGGTGCTAAAATAAAATGCATAAACGTAATGATAAACCTGTGTTTTGGGACATACAATGTACAAAGATATGTGGTAACAAGTACAAAACATGGTGGGAGGACAAAGGAGTATAGAAAAAGTATATGTGCATGCTATTAAATTTAAGTTGGTATCTAACCAACATGATTGTCATATATTTAGGATGTTAAATTTTAACTCTATGGAAACTGTAATGAAAATATATCCAGATAAAAATGAGAAGGCACTCATTATGGTACTACACAAGAAAGCAAATACTTTTAAAAGTAGGCATTAATGGAAGTGAGGAACAAAAACAGTATAAGATTTACAATGGTTTAAAAGCAAAATGGCAGAAGAAAGTCCCATATTATCAGTAGTGACTTTAAATGTAAATTGATTAAACTCTCTAGTCAAAAATCAGAGATTGACAGAATGGATGAAAAAGCATGACCTAATTATATGCTGTCTGCAAGAGACTCACCTTAAATTCAAAGATGCAAGTAAATTGAAGGTGAAAGGATGTAAAAAAAAAAAAATAGACAATGCAAGTCATAACGAAAAGAGAATTGGGGTGGCTATACCAATATTGGATAAAAGAGACTTTAAATCACAAACACTTATGAGAGACAAAGATGACCATTATATACTGAGAAAGGGGACAATTCAAGAAGATGATGTAAAAATTATAAATATATGTATTGAACAGCAGATCTCCAAAATATATGAAGTACTGACAGGTTTGAAGGGAGAAATTGATGACTCTACATTGATAGTAGGAGCCTTTAACAAAGCACTCTCAATAATGTATAGAACGTCTACTCAGAAGATCAATGAGGAAGTACAGGACTTGAATGATGCACTAAACCGAATAGACAGACATATATAGAACACTTCACTCAACAAAAACAGATACACATTCTTACTTGAGTGCACATGGATTATTCACCAGGATAGACCATGTTTTGGGTCATAAAACAAGTCTCAATAAATTAAAAAATATTGAAATCACACAATGTATATTATCTGGCCTCAGTGGAATTAAGCTAGAAGTCAATTACAGAGGGAGAAAGGGAAAATACAAAAATATGTGAAAATTAACATATTCTTAAACAATCAAGGGATTAAAGAGGAAATCAGAAGCGAAATTAGGAAATATCTTGAGTTGAATGAAAACGAAAATACAACATACCAAAGGATGCAGTGAAGGCAGTACTGGGAGAGGGAATTTATAGCTATAAATGCTTGCATTAAAAATGAAGGAACACTTTAAAATCAGAGATTTAACTTCAAAACTGGAAGAAATAAAAAAAGAAGAGCAAATTAAACCCAAAGCAAGCAGAAGGAAGGAAATAATTAGATGGAGATAAATGAAAAATAAAACAACAACAACAAAATAGAGAGAATCAATAAAACCAAAAGTTGGTTCTTTGAAAAGATCAATAAAACTGACAAACATTTAGCTAGATTGATGAAGAAAAGAGAGAGGACCTTATTACTAAAATCAGAAATGAAAAGGGTGACATTACTACCAACCAAGCTGAAATTAAAAAAGGGCTATAAGAGTATACTATGAACAACTGTATGACAATAAATTAGGTAACCTAGTTGATATGGACAAATTCTTAGGAATACACAAATGACCTACTCTGACTCAAGAAAAAATAGGTAATCTTAAGAAACAAATTACTAGTAAAGATATTGAATCAGTAAACAAATCCTCCCAACTAAGAAATGCCCAGAATCAGATAGCTTCACAGGGGATTTCTACCAAAAAATTCCAAGGAGACTTAACTCCAGCTCTTCTGAAACTCTTCCAAAAAATTGATGAGGAGGGAGTACTCTCTAACTCATTCTACAAGGTAAACATCCTCCTTCTACCAAAGCCGGATAAAGACATAAAAAAATTAATCTACAGACTAAGAACTCTTAATAATATAAATTCAAAAATCTTCAACAAATTACTAGCAAACCAAATCTAACAGCATATTAAAAAATTATATCCTATGATCAAATGGGATTTATTCTTGATATGCAAAGGTAGATTAACATAAGAAAATCAGTTCATATAATATACAACATTAACAGAATTAAGGAATAAAACCAAAAATCATTTCAATTGATGCAGAAAAAATACAGCAACCCTTCTTTGATAAAAACACTTAGAAAAATAAGAATAGAAAGAACTCTCCTCAACATGATAAAGGACATATATGAAAAACCCACAGCTAATATCATACTTAATAGGAAAGACGAAAAGCTTTCCCTCTAAGATTAGGAACAAACACGGTTGCCCACTGTTACCAGAGTTATTCAACATTGTACTAGAAGTTTTTGTCAGAGCAATTAGGCAAGAAAAGAAATAAAAGGCATCAAAATTGGAAAGGAAGAGGTAAAACTTTCACTATTTGCAGATGATTTGATCCTATATACAGAAAATCCTGAAAAATCCTTGAGCCAATAAATGAACTTGGCAAAGAAGTGGGTACAAGATCAACCTTCTTTGCAGAAATGAAAAAGCCAATCATCAAATTTATATGGAATGGTAAGGGGCCCCAAATAGCTAAAGCCATCTTGAAAAAGTACTGAATTGGAGGACTCACACTTCTTAATTTTAAAACTTATTACAAAGCCACAGCAATCAAAGCAGCATGGTACTGGCACAAGGACAGAAATATAGAACAATTGAATCGAATTGAGAGCTCAGAAATCATCCCTCACATTTATGGCTTACTGATTTTTCACAAGGTGGGAAGTGCCACTCAACTGGGAAAGAATAGTCTCTTCAACGAATGGTCTGGGAAAACTGGATCTCCATTTGCAACAAAAAGATGGAGGACACTTACTTTACCTCATATACAAAAATGACCTCAAAATGGATCAAAGAACTTAATCTAAGAGCTACAACTATCAAACTCTTAGAAGAAAATGTAGAGAAGCATCTTCAGGACCTTTTGTTAGGCAATGGTTTCTTATATATTACACCCAAAACACAAACAACAACAACAAAAATAGATACATAGGACCTCACTGAAATTAAAAACTTTTGCACATCCAAGGACTGTATAATGAAAGTGAAACAGCAACCTACACAATAAGAGAAAATATTTGGACACCACATATGTGATAATGGTTTAATATCCAGAATATATGAAGAAATCCTTCAACTTAACAACAAAAAGACAACATAATTTAAAAATGTGCAAAAGATTTGAACAGAAATCTTTCCAAAGGAGATACACAGATGGCCAGAAAGCACATGAAAATATGCTCAACATCATTAGCCATCAGGGGAATGCAAATCAAAACCACAGTGAGATACTATTTCACAACTATTAGAATGGCTGCTGTTAAAAAAATGAAAAATAAGTGTTGGAGAGGATGTGGAGATAGAGGAACAGCATTCATTCATGGTGTCAATATAAAATGGTACAGCTGCTGTAGAAGACAGTTTGGCTGTTCCTCAGAAAGCTAAGTATAAAACTACCATATGATCTGGCAATCCCTCTACCAGGTATATACCCAAACTAATTAAAGCAGGGTCTCAAACAGATATTTGCACCCTGATGTTCATACATTACATGCATTAGTCACAATTACTAATAAATGGAAACAACCATGTGTCCAGCAACTGATGAATGGCTAAATAAAATGTGGTATATGCATACAATAGAATACTATTCAGCCATAGAGAGGAATGCAGTCCTGACACATGTGAGAACAGGAATGAACCTTGAAGACATCATGTTGAGAGAAACAAGGTATGCACAGAAGGACAAATATTGTATGATCTCACTGATTTGAAACAATCAGAATAAGCAAAGTCATAGAGTCAGATTTTAGAATATAGGTTACCAGGGGGTGGGGATAGGGAAAGGGAAGTTAAGGCAAAATGTGCAGGGTTCCTATTTGGAATGATGGAAATATTTTGGTTAGCTTAACCGTAGCTAATAAATAATTTAAGATAAAATAGCAAGTACTGTGACTGGAGTGAGTTGCTCAGATCAGAAGTGAATGGAATGATCTATATGGGCTGTGCTGTGGGTGAACATTGTAAAGAGAGGCAAGAATCCAAAGGACATTCCAAAAGAAAGAGCAAAACTGAAAGCAATGATTGGCAACACTAGACATGTGCAAATTTGTCTCGATTATTTAAATGCATGGCCAGTGCTCATGTCAACTTCATATGTGCTCTCAATTGGAATGGCATGTTCAGCTTGACCTTAAGACAGATATTTACTCCTAGGTTTCCACTCTAGATTCCCTAACCCTTACCCTGGTGTTCAACTCTCAGTTGTGACAAGTAGTGAAGGACAGCAGGCACTCCTACCATCTTACTTAAGAGTAGGTGCTGTGGAGTCACTTACACTTGCTTCTGATTGTCTTTTCCTTCACTTACTGTTACTAGACTCTCTCAATATTTGTTTATTCTTGTGTAAATGAGAATAATAATACCTATCACAGAGAGTGAATATAACGTTTAAATTAGCAAAAATATCTAAAGTGCTTAGCACATTGCCTGGCACACAGAAAACATTCACGTAAACAAAGTTTATTGTTATTATGAATGTATTATTATTGCTAATAAAACCATAATTGATGTCTGTTTTCTTCTATGATCACAGCATATTGTTATTAAAATATCTGAATGTTAAGCATTGTTATCGCTCACTTTTTAAATTATAGGATTCTACTACAACAGAGAAAAATATGCAACTAGAAATTTAAAGTGTGAAGTTTGCATCTCCTTTCTCGTCTCATAGGGATTACCGATCCGGAGACATTTTTAGTGTAGAAAGTTGAAAGTCGATTCTCTGGAGTCCTTCATCCATGCAGAGTGCTATTTGTTCTTTCTATTTTCGAGTCACAATTTAATATGGGTCAGGGTTCTGGTGTTTAATGATAAATGACAGTGAGAATGTCTTTTACAGATGACACTAAATTAATGGGTAAAGACCACAGGTCTGCCTGCTTTGCTTATTAAGCTTTGATTCTAGCAAATAGCTCTGTAGATGGATTTTCCAGTACAAAGTGACCTCATGTTTATAAGTATTCATATAGACAGTTTTAAGTTTTAGAAATTTTAAATGAGATAGGCAGAGCTCCTGAAGAAAGCAATGAATCACTAGAGCTGAACTTTAACACCCGTTCAACATCTAATTAGTTGAATTAGAGGCACTTTCTAAGAAAGTTAATCAATTCTTTGGCTTTAACTGCCCCAGTGCTTCTGAAATTTGCTGATGTTATCGTTAAGTTGGAAGGATACTTCATTTCACACACCATCCCTGCAGTCTGCTTTCCCAATGAATTCAACAAAAAAGTAAACTCTATTCCCTTTATTCTGTAAATAAGGATCTTGACACTCATATATTACTATAATTCACTCTTCCTTTTACCCAAACCCTGTAGTTCCATTAATATTTCCCATTCTACATTCATTTGAATATCAGTAAATAAAAGAGTAGGCAATTAGAGAAGAATTGGGGAATGATTTATTGTATCATATACATTAAAAATATAAATGAGTGAAGATTGAAAGAATTTTCATAGGCAATGCACATTGGAGGTTGTAGTTTTCAATGCCATTTATTGCTACCAGCCACATTTATCTCACTTTAAACCAACTCAGCCATAGGAGACAAATGTGTGCCAGGCACAAGAAATTGGGCTAGAACCTGTGTACATGTACTAGCCCTCCAAGTGTTGATTCACTAAGATAAATTAACAAAATCCAAATTGTCAGTAACTGCAGCCAAGGATAAACTATATAGCCCACATTGGGATGAAGCAAGGATAACTTAGCAGCAATAAAACATAATGCAGGACTTATGGAAAGAAAATACTGCAGAATAAAGGAATATAATATCGTTCTGACAATTTGGTAAAATAGCAGAATATGGACATTATTTATTTCAGGTATGGGAAAAATATAGATACCCTTTGGCATTCTTGAAAAAATGCCGGAAGACAGTATTCTTATGAAACAGAGGAAGACTACCAAAAGGATAGAAGAGAATATGAGTGAGACCACAATTAAAATCCACATTGAAGAGGAAATGGGTTGGAATTGACCTTACAGAACAAGTAAACAGTGGTTCATATGATGTATTAGAACAGCTAATTATCTTAATTGATAATTAAGAGGCATTAGATATGAATTAGGGCTGTGCTGATTATAATAGTTAATGGATAATGAGGGCTTACTATACTAAGGACTGTTCTACATGCTTCACTTATTTGATCTAATTTATTCCTGTAAAGAGTTTATAAGTTTAATACTTTTAATAGCCCATTTCACAGAAGAGTTAATATCAGAAAATAAAAAAGTACTCAGAAAAAAAAAAAGAAAAGAAAAAGGTGAAGCATGACAATGGAATATAGGAGCCACTCTGAAAGAGCTCACAATGGCCAAATCTGGAACATTTTGAGCAAGAAAATAGTGTTGATCATAACCCAAAATATGAAATAAATATACATGAGTCCATGTCATATAAATAAATTATTGAATAGATAAACATAGAAGAGACAAATCCCAATCTGTAGTGCATGAGAATATCATCAATAATGAATTCTCCGTGGGAGAATAAAGTTTAAAAGTTTTAAAAAATCATTGAACTAAATCATTTAGTATGTATCAAGCCTCAAAGTAAGTACAAAAGTATCAGGAAACATCATGCCGAGGTCTACAAAGTCCTGAATGTTCTCACTTCATCTCAGAACCCACTTTCTTAGGAGCATTTAGATCTCACTTTGAGACACTCTTTTTCTCACTTTTTTCCCAGCCACAATGGCCTTTTTTGTGAACACACCCTTGTTCTCAGAACCTCCTTCTTACTGAGTTTATATGCAGTTTTCTCTGCTTGAAGGACTCCTTGAACCCTTCTAAGCCTTTTCCGTCCACCTTTCCTGGAAAGTTCGGCCATACTTGCAATGCTGATGACAATTTCCTTTAATTCTTTGGGTTATTTTGAAAACCTTCTAAGTAGAATTCACAAACAGAAAAGAGCACACGTATTTTGACATCTTTCAACAGCACCTTCCCACCAACTCCCTTTCTTATATCTGTCCCAACCTTGACGCCTTTGCAGGCTCTATTTGTGTAATTTGGAGTGAGTCCAAGGTCTCTGGTATCACTCCCATAGTCCTGTAATTTTTTTTTTTTGCTTTCTGTAATTGGGATAGACTCAGGTTTGTGGTAGCTATGCTCTTTGGAGGGTCCTCTTCAAGAAAAAGAATTTAAAATTACAGATGTGAAATTCAGTTTGGAATTAAATATGTATCATGAGAAAAACTGAACAAATTATGAATATTGGAAAGCTGACAAATACAATAGACATCACAAAAATTTTTAAATTTTGTTATTATTATCATCCAGCTGCCTGGTACATCTCTATTTGTTCCTATATTTTAACTGCATTCTCTGATGATCACATTCTCATAAGGCAAAGATTTTGTAAACTTTTCTCTAGAAACAAAAACCCAGTTAATTCAGTCTTTCTTTTAGTATGGTAAAAAAAATTACTGCTAGTTTAGAAAACATTTTTACATTGCAAAGAAAAAGCTGTCACTTTCTCACCAGTTTTTTGTTTAGGTAGTACTTCTTAAGGGTGGTTATTAGGTAATATATCTGAGAAATCCATCCCTTTGTCAGCTTGACATGGCCCCATATTCACTGGCTGGCACAGCAGCTGGTCAAACTTGGCCAAGAAGCTTGTGTTGGAGTTGAGACCCTCCTAACAGGGGTCAGATCAGAACCTTCCTTAAGTCCTCTCTTTAGCATCCTTGTCAGTTGTAGCTGGCCTTTCACTCTTAAAATCTGAACTATCATTTGAGGTTGGAGGTGTAGTGAAGGGGAATATCAAACATATCATAGGCTTTGGTCTTACAAACCTTGATTTAATTTTAAAAAGTCTCATTATAAATAAATTCATGTTTATTATACAAAAATTGAAAAGTATAGAAAATTTAAAGAAGTAGGATCTTACTACCTAGAGGGAATCAGAGTTAATATTTTCATTTATTTCCTTCCAATTTTTTCTATCCATTTTACAAATTTATGAACATGCTGAGCAAATATTTATTATGTTTTATCATTTACCATTATATCATGAACTTGTTCCTAAGTCATTAAAATTTCCTAGTAAATATTTATTAGGCTCATAATATTTTATTAACAGGGTACACCATAATTTACCATTTCTTTATTAATGGATATTTAAATCATTATGTCACTGATATAAATAATATGCCATATAATCTTTGTATATAGACATTTGTTTATATATCTGATTATTTCAATTACATAGACTTTTAGAAGCAGAATTACAGGTTTTAGAAATGGCAATATTTCCAAGGCTCTAAGAACATATTGTCAAGATTTTTTCTAATAATTTTGCACTCTGACAAGCAGTATATAAGATTAACTTTTTCATAGCACCCTTTCTAGCATTATTTATTATATAAACACACTTATCAATATGAGAAATGTAAAATGGCATCTTTTAAAATGTAGTATTTTAGACTTTCCTGTGTTTTATTTTCAACTGCATATAACTTCTTTACTTGGATACTTACTTTATGGTCAGCTCACATATTTGTTCTACGAAATGATCCCGATCTTCCACATGTTCTCTTTTCTGTCACTTGTAATCTGATTTTTCCAATACTATTGTCTAGAATCCATTGGACCTAGGAATTGTGTCTTCTGATTTTTGTCTTTTCTTTACAGCCTGCTAGCAACTAAGTCATTACTTTCTCTAAAATGCCCTTGAGATATGTTTTTTTGCCAGACTTTTGCTATTATCACCAGTTACTTAGATGAATTTTACAACTATCTAGACTTCCTTACTCGTGTTTCTCATTTCAATAAATGTGCCCACTTGCCAGTCTAATCTTAACTAAAATACCACTACCATCATTCACAAACAGTTTTATAC
>JAQZBX010105004.1:0-10894 GCA_029593785.1 Cabassous unicinctus
GATATTTTTATGTTTCATGTGTTCACCTCATTAAGATTTTGAGTAAATTTTCTTCAAATGTTGTGAAAAATATTTAAATTTGCAATGTTATTCAAGCTTCCAGTTTTGATATATTGGCAAGGATTCTATCAGTAAGAGGAAAAGACATTTGGAGTAGAAATAATAAAGGCAAGAAAAAGAATCCCCATTCCAACATTCCTCTGGGAAAGATAAATTTTCTATAATAAGAATTTTCAATAACAGTAGAAAAGATTTTCATAGAATTTGTAAAAAGTATAAAGGTAGAGAAAAAGAGATATTCTCAAATTAGGTGTCAGAGGAGGAACATTTTAGCTTGAAGCCTATATATTGCAAATAAAAATAAAGACAAAAAAATGAGAACCCCAATCCATCTATTTTAATTTACTGCGTAGTTTGAGTGACTGTAACAGTATGAAAGTCTTAGAAAAACTTCATTGAATTAAAAAATGCATTAATGATTTGAATGGGAAAACCCGGATTTCCCTTTCTAATTTTAAAATTGCTATGGGGTGAGAGGTTGTCATAAATATTAACTGAAGGGAAGTTGTGTCAAAAGTGTTTATTTAAATGTGCAAAAGCAGACTTGAAAGGAATAAAATATAAAATATGGTGAATATGAAGAAATCATTCTATTATTCCTTATAAGTGATTAGGACCGACAAGAAAAAATTTCAGTCCTGATAAAATTCTTGCCATCAGTTCAATGATGTACCTGAGTCCACAATGATGAAAAAGAAGTAAAATAGAATTTGAATCTGAAAATATGTGTTCATGACCCAGCTAAATGATTAAAGCTGCATGTGATGTTAGGCTTTCTGACCAATGTTTACCCTCTTTAAAACAGCAATGCATTTCAATGACTATAAAGACACAGTGATGGAGGCTGAGGAGAACCTTAAAATATATAAAGCAATCCCTATACAAAGAATTTCCTTTAAATATCTCAATTTTGCTTTTTTTCCCTTTTCTGGATTAAATCCAGTGATTCATATTATGATTAAAATAGCTATAAATGTTGGTTTAGTGATTATCTTCTACATTTTCATATGTCAAAATATTGTAAGGTTTAAAAATTTTATCTAAGTTTATATACATATATATTTACTCTGTACTCCAAAAGAAAAGATATACTGGGTATATCTGGGTATACACTGGGTATTAACAAATTAATATTAGGACATATTGAAAGAACTCAGTAGCCATAAAAAGAAAGTATCTGAATTCTTAAAGAATTTAATAATAAGGGTTAAATTTTTAAAATTATTTTAAAGAAGCATTCATAAATATCATTTTTGTAAACAAATCAATTTTATCGATACATATTAATAAAGCATACAATCCATCCAGAGTGTGTAATCAATGCTCTTTGGTATAATCACATAGTTGTACATTCATCACTTCAATCATTATTAGAGCACTTTCATTACTTCAATAATAATAAAAAACTGACAAACAAGAAAATTATTCACCACCTCTCCATCTTTCTATGCTTCCCCTGCTGTACATAGTTTCTATTTCTGGCTATTCTTGCACATTTATTTATTTATTTATTAAGCTGTTTTATTGAGATATATTCAGAAACCATACAATCTATCAAAAGTGTGTAGTTAATGGCTTTTAGTATAATCACAGTGTTCTTCATTCATTAACACAAAAAAATTTAGAATGATTTCATTACTAAAACTCCACACCCCTTATAGTCACCTCTCAATCCCACTATCTTTCCCCAGCCCTACATAACCACTAATCTAATTTCATCTTTATAACTTGATTTATATTTACATTTTATATAAATGGAATACCATTTTAATAGAAATTAAATAAAAAACTCCAGATATCTAGGGCTCAACATTGAAACAAAAAATTTTGCAAAGAAGGAGATAAATTATAAAAGCTATTATTTATTGAGACCTTACTGCAAGAATGGAATTTTCTGCACATTGTTTTATTTCACCTTTAGAGCAACTGTCACATCAAATAAATGCCAGAGCTAAGATTCAAATTCAGGTAACCTTTTGTGAACATATACTCTTCCCAAACATATATTACTTCTTATTATATCATGGTTTTATTCTGCAACCACCCCTTCTCAACTAATTAAGGAAAATATGACTTCATTTTTGAGGGATATGGACATTTTTTAAACTTTAAAGAAAAGAGATAGAGATGATTAACCAAAGAGACTTCCATTAATAGACTATGAAATACATAGTGATCTGAAATTGCTTCTATATTGCATAGCTAGCAAAATAAGCTTAAATAATAATGGAATATTTTCCTTATTGTTTCAAAATATAAGGCACTGAATAGTTGAAGGATTCTTGCCTTTATTGATAAATTCTCATGACTTTTGTGTATAGACACTATTTCCTTATCTTACTTTGAAGTGGACTATCTTACTTTGAATGGGCTTACCTACAAGAGTTAAAGTAACTCTACACTAGGAAAATATTTTAGGACCTTCATAAGAAATCTAGAGTGATTAAGCTTGAATCTGGAAGAGCTACCTTGACCCATTCCTTAGCTATGTGTGTACCTCCTTTAGAAAGTCAGAATACCCACCACATTTAAACAAGGGGGATAAAAGAATTATAATTAAACTCCAGACTTGCAGGGGTTGGGCCCTACGGGGTCTAATGTCAAGGTATTCAGGGAGAGTTCAGCTGCCAATCAGAAGTAAGAGGGTTTGTTTTATACCCCAGCCATCAAAAAGTCCCTGACTATATTCCAATTATTGGAGAGGGTGGGGCTGATGCCCAATTGCTTGCAAAAAGCAGGACCGGTGTCCAGGTGTTTGGAAAGAGTGGGGCTGCCACTGAAGCAGGCCCTGATGACAAAAATCTATCCACAGATAACTCAGACATTAAAATCTAATGGGATTTTAATGGGAAAAAATTACAGATTATGGGTCTCAGGTATACTTGTGGGCTGGTCCAAGCAGAGAAGGAGAAAAAAGGGATGATTTAAGTTCTGCACTTGCTTAATAAACCATTAATTATTCCTCCCACTTGATAATGTTTGGTGGATGGGTTCCAGCTGTTTGCTGTTTTGA
Source organism: Cabassous unicinctus (assembly GCA_029593785.1). Taxonomy (NCBI): domain Eukaryota; kingdom Metazoa; phylum Chordata; class Mammalia; order Cingulata; family Chlamyphoridae; genus Cabassous; species Cabassous unicinctus. The sequence continues at coordinate 3,074 of JAQZBX010105004.1, forward strand.
TTGGTTACCCTACCTACCAATTCCCCCTGGGGTGGCCCAATGATAAGGCCTCTTGAGACTATACAGGGCTTTTCCCTGATCCTGGATGAAATCTTATTCTAATGGAGGATTCTCACAGGTTCTTCCAGCAGCTCATGGAATCACAAAATTATATATTACATATTTGATGAACTTTTGGAAATACCATTCTTTTCTTCATCAGAAAATCAGTGATATTGAGAAAAGCTAATTTGGAGTTCAAAAAGACAGCATCTATTCATTTCAAAATTGGTGATCTTTGGGATCACCAATTGAGGGGTTAATGGAGATGTTCTATGCCAATGCCACCTCAGTAGGGTCTCCTTATTGCAAAATCAACATGAGAAATTTTTATTTCCCAACATTTTGAAATTATTTTTATGATCATTATGTGTATTTTAAATAATATAAGTAAAAGTGGAAGAAATAATAATTTACAAAAGTGATTTTATGATGAATCTTTCTGCTGTATTTTATTCATGAGATTTCAATACATCTTATTTAAACAATTTTATTCACATACCAAAAAATTCATCCAAAGTGTACAATCAATCGTTCTCAGTATAATCACATAGTTGTGTACGATCATATAGTTTTAGGACCTTTTCATTATTATGGTTTATTGAGTTCTTCTATTTCTTCTATAGTCAGAATATATTGTTTGTTATTATCTAGGAAATTATCCATTTCATCTAGGTTTTCTAATTTGTTGGCATAGAGTTGTTCATAGTTCTTCTCATGATCTTTTTTATTTCTGTTGGGTCAGTAGTAGCAAACCCCCTCTCATTTCTGATTTTATTTATTTGTATGTCCTCTCTTTTCTTTGTAATTTTATCTAAGGATTTTTTTTTCAATTTTATTCGTTCTTTTGTTGAACCAGCTTTTGGTTTTGTTGATAATCTCTAATGTTTTATATTCTCAATTTCATTTATTTCTGCTCTAATCTTTATTATTCTCTCCTTCTCCCACTTTGGGTTTAGTGTGCTGTTCTCTTTCTAGTTCTTCCAGGTGTGCAGTTAGGTGTTCAATTTACCTCTGTCATTTTTTTAATGTAGGTATTTAGGGCTATAAACTTCCCTTTGCTTCATCCCATAACTTTTGCTATGCTGTGTACTTGTTTTAATTTGTCTCAAGATATGTGCTGATATATCTTGTAATTTCTTCTTTGTCCCACTGATTATTTATGAGTGTGTTGTTTAAGTCTGTTTATTTGTGAATTTTCCAGTTCTCAACCTGTTACTGAATTCCAGCTTCATTTCATTATGATCAGAGAAAGTGCTTTGTATAATTTCCATCTTTTTAAATTTATTGAGAGCTGCTTTGTGGCACAACATGTGGCCTATACTGGAGAGTGATACATGAGAACTTGAGAAGAATATAACTCCTGCTCTTTTGGTGTGATGTACTATTTATTGATGAGGTTGGTGTATTGAAGTATCCAACCATTAATGTAGAGACATCAATTTCTGTTTTGCCAGTGTTTGCCTCATGTATTTGGGAACCTTGTTTAGGTGCACAAATATCTATGATTTTATGTCTTCTTGGTGGATTGCCTCTTTTATTAATATTTAAGTCTTTCTTTGTCTCTTGTTTCAGTTTTCCATTTAAAGTCCATTTTATCTACTATTAATATAGCTAGTCCTGCTCTTTTTCTGGTTACTGTTTGCATGTAATAGCTTTTTCCAACCTCTTAGTTTCAACCAATTTGCATCTGGGTCTAAGGTGATTCTATTATAGACAGCAATTAGATGGCTCGTATTTTTTTTAATCCATTCTGTCATCTCTGTATTTTGATTGTTGATTTTAATCCATTAACTTTCAATGTTATTACTGTAACAGAAGTACGTACTTCAAACATTTTTATCTTTGGATTTCCTTTGTCATACATTATTTTTGTCCCTTTTTTTACTCTTTTATTTACCCTTACTGATTATCTTCATTTCTACATTCTCCTCCCAGCCTCTCCCTCCTGTCTTTTCCTTTCAGCCTGAAGAAATCCCTTTAGTATTTCTTTTAGGGCAGATCTGTTTTAAATGAATTATATCAGTTTCTGTTTATTTGTGAATATTTTTAACTTACCCTCATTTTTGAAGAAAAATTTTACCTGATAAAGAATTCTTGCTTGGCATTTTTTATTTTCAATACCTTGAATATATCATACCACTACCTTCTTGACTCCATGTTTTCTGATGAGAATTCATCACTTAATCTTCTTGAGTCCTTTGTATGTGATATATCACTTTTCTCTTGCTGCTTTCTGAGTTCTTTCTTTATAATTATCATTTGACATTCTGATACGTATGTGTCCAAGAGTAGGCCTATTCATATTTATTCTGTGGGGATTATGTTGCACTACTTGAACATGTCTTTCATTAGACTTGGAAAATTTTCAGCCATTATTTCCCCAAATATTCTTTCTGCCCCTTTTTCCTCCTCTTCTCCTTCTGGGACACCCATGATGAATATGTTTGTGCACGTCATACTATCATTCAATTCCCTGAGACCATGCTAAATTTTATCATTCTCTATCTGCTCTTCTGTCTGTTCTCCTTCAGAAGGCCTATCTTCTACCTTCCTGATCCTTTCTTTGGTCAGTTCAAATCAGTTTTTGTATGACTCTAATGTATTTTTAATCTCATCTATTGTGTTTTTTATTCTTATAAGTTCTGTTATTTTTATTTGCAGGCTTTCAAATTCTTTGTGCTCACTCATTTTTTTCTTAATATACTTTATCTCTTTAGCAGTAGTTTCCTTCATCTCTTTGAATTGATTTGGGAGATTTGTTTGGACATCATAATTAGTTGTTTCAAATTTGCTGTCTTGTCTGAAGTTATAATTGGCACCTTTGATTTGGTCATATCTTTCTGTTTCTTAGTATAACTTGTAATTTTTTGTTGTTGTCTTGCATCTGCTTTTCTTGATGAGATTACTCTGAGGGTCAGTTTCTCTCTCTTGCCTAGGGTTTCCTCATTGATTGGGTTTGTGTTAAAGCTCTTCTTTAACAGTTGGTTCAACTTATTCTAAAACTTTAGAGTAGCTCATGTTTAATGGATCAGTTTTTTCAGGTCTCTTCTCTGGTTCTTGCCCTGGATATATAGTTCAATTTTTGTGATTAACTATTTGTCCAATTGTTTCACCCCAATAGAAAGCATCCTTTCCCCTCTTCCTCCTTTCTGAATCCTGATCTGTTCTGTTTCCTTTTGATTTGTCTCTATACATCTTTAACACTCCTTTCATTCTTGTAGCTGCTTTTACCTGGAGGTCTAATTCTTGGAGGAGGGTTCCCTTGGAGAGGACTATACTAAGTTGGTTTATTGCAGTTGAAGCAGGGCCAGGGACCCATGAAAAGGATGCATATCAGTTCTCAAGTGCCCTGGACGGCAGACCCAGAAAGACACCAATCTTCTCTATCCTGTCTCCCAGAATCTGTGATTTCCTGGCCTGCTCAGTACATGGCACTCTTCTGCCAACTCTTCCCCACATCTGTAAGGTGGTGTCTTAGTCTGCCAAAGGGATGCTGATGCAAAGTGCCAGAAATCTGTTGGATTTTATAAAGCGTATTTATTTGGGGCAAAAACTTACAGTTATAAGACCTTCAAGAGTCTAACTCAAGGTTGCTTTCTCACAAAAGTCAGTTGCCACATTTTGAAAAAAGATGGTCGCTCATCTCTGTGAGAGTTCAGGCTTCTCTTTCCTGGTCTTCCTCTCTTTCAGTTGCATGCTGGCATAGGGCTTGCCTCTCAGGGCTTTCTCTCTCTCCTGGCATATGGCTCATTTCTTTCTGAGCCTTTGATATCATTCTCAGGTCTCTTTCCAAGGTCAGCTGTAAGCTATCAGGCAAATGGCTCATCTGTTCCAGGGCTTTAGCTGTTTGAGTCTTCTTCTTTCTGTCACTTGACAGGATCAAAAATGACAAAGTTCTCTCCTCTGTGTGTCTTCTTGAGTGACTGTCCATTTACATAAGCCCCCCCAAGGGGGTGGGGACTCAAACTGAGTCACTCCTTACTGATGTGGTCAAATCAAAAGCCCTAAATTGATTTTATTAAGTAAACTTAATCAGAGGCCCCTTACTGAATTTAATATAATCAAAGGGTGTCACATACAGAGGAATAGATTAGTTTGTAACCATAATCTTTATCTTTTTGGGATTCACAAACAATCTCAAACTGTCACAGGTGGTGCTGTGTCTTTATGTTTTAACTCACTCCACCCTTATCATGGTATGTTTGCAACATAGCCTGCTAGCTGCTTTTGGCCTGGGTAGGTTGAAACTAATGCTCAGATCCCAGGCTTAGGAGTCTGAAATCTCTGTTCAAAAGCTGTAACTGCTTTGTTTCATGACCTATTCTTTTCTTGGGAAAGAGCCTACTTCCAGCAAACTTTTCCTTACCACATTGAGAAGTTACTGTGTCTGTAAATCTGCCCCTCTTGCTCTCCTGCATTGGGTGGAGCTGAAACAGAGACTGATGGCTGCTTTCTGTCCTGAGTGAAGCTGCAACCCAGCACTCTGAATGTGCTATGCAAAAGCCAGTCTGTGCCTGGTTGTGCCTGCCCCTTTTCTTGGGAAGGAGCTGTATTTCAGCAAACCTTGTGGAGTTACTGTGTCTTAAATGAGCCTCACTTTCTCCCCTTGTGGGGGTGGGTTGAGACAGAGGCCCCTTGCTGTTTTCTGTACATCCTTTTATTATTTCTTATTTCATATAGATATCATAGAGTTGGGACTTACTTTTTAATTGAGTCACTTATTGTCCTCTTAATTGGAGAGTTTAGTCCACATACATTTAAAATAATAATTTAAGTGCTATTTTCAATTATGTCATTTATTTTTCAAGGATTAAGTTCTGACACATGCTACAGCATGCACGAACTTGAAAACATCATGTTGAGTGAAATAAACAAAACTTAAAAGGAAAAATATTGTATGATCTTACTGACATGAAATAATTAGACTATGTAAATCTATAGATTCAGAAACTAGAATACAGGTTAACAGGTTACCAAATTGGTGTTGGGAATTGGAAGTTGATGCTTAATTGGTTACAGAATTTCTTTGGGTTGATGGAAAAATTTTGGAGATGAATGATGGTTATGGTAGCACAACATTGTGAATATTGTCAACAAGACTGAATTGTATATTTGTAAGTGGTACAATTGAAAATTTAAGCTTGTATATATGTTACAGAATAAAACTTAAAAAAAATGGAACTGTACAACAAAATAATGTACTCTAATGTGAACTATGACTTTTTAAGTTAATGTCCTTTTTATAGGGAAAAAAAATAGCATTTACAACTTGGATTGGATGGAAATTATAATTTCTTGAACAGCAATGTTGATGGTTATGCTCAAGTCCACAGCTTACGCTGCCGGCTCCAAGTCATGTTTCACAAGGTTTTAAAGACAAAGTCCAAAGATGATCCCTTGGTAAAAGTTTCTTTTTAAAAATGTGTGAACAGTGACAGCCTGACCCCTGTTTTTCTCTAGTACAATGCAGACAGTGGGAACCCCATGCACACAGGTAAATCTTAGGGCTGTGTCACTGTAACCACGGGTTGGAGTGCACAGAAGTACAAGATGACGGTCCTACCAGTGGGGCTAAGTGGCAACATTTTATCCTTCATCCATTTTTCTGTACATCATCTTGAGCTAAACCAATTTTAAAAATTGTTTTCAGTAAACCAGCTATGACAATATATGCTAACAATTTGAATAGAACCCATTTGTATAGGTTTTGAATTTTTTTCATTTTTCATTTTTAATATAATGCCTGTGCTCAATTGTCCAGCTGCATGTGAAAAACTGGCCAGCCCAAACACTGTATTGATCAATAAAAAATGGAATTTTAAAAAGTCCACTAAGTGCTTCCTTATCATTAAGGTAGTACAAGTATTTACACTATAAAAACTGCTGTGTCACTTGATCTTTAACGGACAGAACTACCAAGCAATACATGCAGGCTTTGTGTGTATGTGGACAGAAGATACTTTTTAATTTTTTAGTTTTTTTAAATTTTTTAGGTACCAGGCAGGGAATTGAACCCGGGACCTCCTATGTGGGAAACTGGTGCTCAACCACTGAGCTACATCAGCTTCCCTGAGTTGGTTTTTTTGTTTGCTTGTGTTTGTTTTTTGTTGTTGTTGATTTTAGGAAACACCAGATCTAACTCAGACCTCCCACGTGGGAAGCAGGTTCTCAACCACTTGAGCCACATCCGTTCCCCAGAAGGTACTTTTTACATTGTTTTGTTATACAGAAACAGAATGGATAAATGAATTGTTTTTGTTGTTGTTGTGTTGCAAGAGGTATGCAAGATTCAATTTTATTCTTCTTGAGGATGGAAAAAGGAGTTGAAAGTAGGTGTTCATTTTGCAGTTGTCATCTGTACGAATTCTTCATCGTTGACTTGTCCATCCCCATCAATATCTGATTCTCTGATCATTTCATTTCCTTCTTCATCTGTTAGTTTTTCTCCTAAGTTTGTCATGATGTGACATAGCTCTGCCACACTGAAGTAACCATTGCCATCCTTGTCAAAGATTCAGAATGCCTCCTGGATTTCTTCTTCACTATCCATGCCTTTGATTTTTCTAGACATCATGGTCAAAAATTATGGGAAGTCAAAGGTGCAATTACCATTAGCATCCACTTCGTTGATCATCTCCTGTAATTCGGCTTCTGTTGGCTTCTGACACAGTGACCTCATGGCTGTTCCAAGTTCCTTTGTTGTGATGATGCCATCACCACCTTTATCAAATAGGGAGAAAGCCTCCCTGAATTCAGCAATCTGTTCTTCGGTCAGCTGATCAACCATGGTAAGGGCGAAGGGAGGAAGAGCAGAGGGACTGAGGGTGGCTGCGCCAGCTCAGGGGCTGTGATCGCGGGGCTGTTTCCGCGGTTGAAGTTGCTGCCGCAGCTGCTAAGGCGCGGTGTAAGCTGTGAGCTGTGTGATGTGCCACCGCCTGCGCCGCTGCCCCATTGCGAGTAAACCCACAGCACCCGCGAGACTCCCACCTCTGCTCTTAAGGCTTACATTTAATAGTCTATTCATGATTATATTATTTCAACAATTGTAACTAAAGCATCACACTGATGTAATTTGTGAATAATAGGGAAACTGTTTGCGAGGGGTTATGCGGGATCTGTACTTTTTTCATGTTTTTTTCCCTGTAAGTCTACTTTTCTAAAAAAAAAGGGAAAAAACATAATTATACCTGTTCTTATAAAACGTAAGACCCCAAATTTTTCTAATTTAATTTGTCCCAGTCATTTCCGCCATATTGCTCCATATATTTTATCTAAATATATTACAAACATGAAAATATGATGCAGTCATTTTTGTTGTACACCATTGTCTTTTACAGAAATTTCACATATTTCACATGCTTTGCACTCTTTATTTCCTTTGCACATTCAGTTTTTCCTTTGATATCATTTTCTTCAGGCTGGAGAACTGTTACCTTTTTTTGTATCACAGGACTTTTGACAGCAAAATTTCTGAGCTTTCATTTATCTTGCATATACATTTCAAGTTTCACAAATATTTTCATTATATATAGAATTATTCTTCTTTTTGCCTTTTCATACTTTGTAGAATTTTATTTATTCTAGTGTTACTGTTTCTGATAGTAAACCAGGCCTAATTTATGTTCCCTGCCACCTACTCTCCCAAACTTCCCTGATCACCCACTCTGTCATGTTTTCTCTCTGTCTTTCCCTGGCTGCTTTGAACTGTTTCTTTGTACCATTCATTTTCTGTAGCTTGATTATGATGTGCTTTCTCTCTCTCTCTCTCTCTCTCTCTCT
>JAQZBX010105005.1:0-10916 GCA_029593785.1 Cabassous unicinctus
AAAAAAAAAAAAAAAAAAGGTCCTGGGTTCAATCCCCAGTACCTCCTAAATAATAATAATGATGATGATGATGATAATTTAAAGTATCACTTTTTGTGGACTACACTACAAAATAACCTAAACAAATCTCTTTCCTACTGTGAAAGATAATCTCACATCTTTTTAAAAAAACCAGTTGAAATATGCCTAACATATTGAGAGAGAAAATGAGCAAAGCATCTCCCACTTCAATGTAATGCCGGGGCCCAACCACGCTCCACAGCACTGGCCGCAAGGCTGCCTGCACCATTACCCTCACTGCCCCACAAGGCTGCTGCCCGGCTTGTCTCAGATACCGCTCGGCCACCCTAGTGGACCAGTCACTGCAAGCAGGACAAGGCCAAATGCTCCACAGAGGAGCGAAGCCAAGAGAGAAGTGGCCTTGGCAGTTCCACCAGTTTGATGCACTAAGACTGGAATATCTGGGTTCCAGGAACACGAGGTCTCCCTGCCTTCACCCATGTCTTTCCCTCTCTCTGGAATGTTCTTCCCTGTTTTCTCCCATGGATTCTTCTTATTGGCCCTTAAGACAGACTAGAGCAACATCCCCCAAAGGCCTCTGGAGAGCCGGGCTGAAGCTCCTTGTCTGTGCCATCCAATGCACCCATCTAGACGGTCTCGGGGTGAGTCCCCACGCCATACTGTCTCAGTGCAGGGCATGCCTTGCCCATTCCATAGCCTCAGGGCTTGGCCCACAGCTGGCACTCAATCAAAGGTAGCTGAACCCATCATTTCTATTTTTGTTATGGATAAGCAAACCAGCACCACCAAGTCAAAGCTTACTGTCGTAAAAGTAAAAAGGCCTTCTTAAGAGCTGCTACATGGAGAATCAGCACATCTTCCCTGTGGGTGCCCCTGGCATGCGTCCCTCTACAGCGCTCTCAGGGTGTAGCACAGTCTGAACAGAGGGCAGCACGAGCCAGAAACCAGACCTGCATCGCTACTGGAGGTCTGGTGCTGGCACGGCATACCTGTAAACCCCAGAGCCCACACAGCTTCCTGCATTTCCATGCTATGATGGGAAAAAGTCACTGTTAAGAGCCCAGCCTTCCACTACGAGACCTGGGCTCAAACTCCTCTCTCTTGTTATAAATAACCTGGGTTATTTTATCAGTTAAATGCCTAGCGACCCAGGCCGGGTCAGGAAGCCTGGATGTGGCCATGTGCCCAGTCTCTCCTCAGGGGCCCAAGACCCTGCAGCTCCTCCACGAGCACCAAACAGGCTCACAGGCAGCTCTCCCGGCAAACTCATGTTGAGGTGTTAACTGACTTTTTTCCTCTGTTTCAACAGACGCATTGGCTTCCAGTTAACACCTAGAACTTGAAAAAGAATTTAAGTAAAATTCATAAAGTATATAAAGTAAAAAAAGAAAGCATGGCACCAACTCTCAAATTATTGGAAACAAAATAAAGCAAACAACCAGGAAAAGAACCTTAATCTTTACAAAAAGAAAAGAAAATAGAAAATTTACGATATCTTTGAAAGGCCAATTAGTTAAAAAGGCCCTGATGCTAATCACTGCTGTACATATACACATAAACACACACATACACATGCGCACACAGGTACACGTAATGCCACGCCCGAGTCCCAGATCTCACTCTGGAACTCAGAGCTCCAGGCCGGGGTGGCTGGCACACAGGCAGCAGAGCAGCCTCACAAGTGAGCGGCACCTCGCGGAGGCCCCAAGGAGCCCCATACCCATCAAGGGTCTTCCTGTCTCTTAACAGTGTCCAACTGTACCCTTCTCCCAAAGACTTTAACATCTCCACCTAAGGTACTCAGATAGGGAGGCTATGTCAAAATAGCAAAGGGTCAAGCCACCGGGGTCCCCACCGTGACGCGCTCCACCTGTCTGCACCCGAGCGCCTCATTAACTCGCCTGGGACCCTCGCGAGGCTGCCCCCGCACATGGCCCATCTGGCAGCCAGCTCTGGGGCAGACTCCTCTCGGTGGCCAGCTCCTCGTGGCGCACGGGGCCTTGCACTGCCCGCACTGCTGCCGGGCCTTCTCCTGGAGAGGGAGGGTTACGAGGCCGCATCCTCCCAATGTACAGCTGTTTCTGTCTGCCCAAGGGAAAAAGAAAAGGTGGCTGAAAAATCGAAAGGTAAGTCTCTCCATTCCACACACACACAAAAAAAAACCCCCCGAATATTTTACTAAGACTTTGATAAGTTTGGGTTTTTAAGAATCCATATATTGTTAGTGTTCTTTTATTCCTCGTTTATTCTAAATATAATACAGGCTCAAAATCCCTTACCTATAATTCCAAAATCCAAAAGCTCTGGGAAAAGGGGGTTTTGAAATTTGTTAGGGAGCAAGCCATGATCTGAACTGACCTCTTCAACCATCCTACCAAGTGCACACTCACAGACCATCTCAGAAACATTGGTGTCCGACCCCACGAAGGGTGACAGGAACGTCTGACCATATGAGGGAGCTGATGGCCATATCGTTGTGAAATCTAAAAGTTCTGAATTCTGAAACACATTTAGCTCCAAGGGTTTCAAATAAGGAGCTATGGGCTCCATCAAAGGAGCACTTCCCATACAATTACCTAGGGAATCTGATGATTTCAATTTCAATATGCTGGAAACAAGGGGTACAGTACAACACTCAAGAAAAAGTAGAAGGCATTCATTTCTATACCATCACTACCATTTTGACAAGAAAGGGGGGAGTTTGGAGGCCTGCCTTTGACGCTGTCCTTCTCTAATTGCTGACAAGGTTGGAGGGATCTATGGGGCTGAGACTGGAAGAGAAGGAGTAACGTGAGCACAGCTCTACGGAGACGAGACTCTGACGTTTAATGTCCTGCTGGTTCGAGAGGCTAAGAACAGAAAAAAGGAACTGCAAAGGCTTCAGAGCCGAGCGGAAGTTGGCGCTCTGTTCCCTGTGGCCTGGGGCACCCGGGCATCCCTCTCCAGAGGAGCCGAAAGCATTCTTCTTCAAAGGAGAGTTACGCTTTTAATTTATCATAACCAGAACTCCGGGTCGTGTTTTCACCAGTCTTCCCAGCCTGGCAGCTGATTTCCCCCCAACCCGGAGTCTGTGCCCAACTTCAGGGGCTTGGCAAATGCGCCCACCTCCCACTTATCTCTGCCCCCTTGAAGGTGAGGTCACAGTCCTCACCAGAGGAGGCATGATGGAAAGACTGAGCCGACATGCTGGCCGGCTCTGTCAGCAGAGGACTGAGGCAACTTCAAAGACAGGAAATTGTTTCCACAATACAAGGTGCCCACAAGTGAAACACACATTTCCAAGCGCGGCCAGCATGGCTCGGCACGGGAGGCATGTACAGGAGGCGGCGGCAGCCCCTTGAGGGAGAAGGCAGCAACAGTGTGGTCCTGAACTCTCTCCACCATGCCCCGCTTCACCTGCAGTTATCCAGCCGATGCCCACAAACTGGAAGATGGAAACACCTCCCCAGCCACCATCAAAATAAATAAGCAAATAAACAACTTCTCTTCCATGCCAGAGAGTCATGGAGAGGCTGAAAAAGCTTCCCAAAGCAGAGGCTCTTCTCGGCCACCACTTACTGAGAGGCCAGCAAGTCACTACTGGCAGAGTACAGAGCAGTCGCCGGCTCTCCATCCACCAAGGGCAGGCCGACACGCAGGCGGCGAGTCCATGTCAGGCCACCCTCACCACGCCAGCATTCTCACAGTATTAAAATAGGAGCAGAAAGAGTACCAGTTGTCAAAGGTTAAGTCCAGGAGAAGATCCCTGGTTAAGATGTTAATGAATTACACAGCAGGTTTTGCAGTCCATGGACTAAGCTGACTTCCTAATGAAATCAAGAGGTTAGACATCTCCAGGGAGACCTGGACGAGCAAGTGAGCCTTTTAAAAAAGCACGTGAAAGCTCACTCACGGTCCCCTGCTCTCTTAGAGACTTAAGAGGCCACGATGCTAAAGTCTGCACAGCAGTGCCATGGGGAGGCTTCAGGGGAGGAGAGGGGGTCTCTGTAGGGTCCTTTCATCTGAAAAGACCACTCCTGCAAAGTCAGTTAAGAACGTCAGCGCCAAGAGCTGCAAGGAGAGTTGTGCGAGGATCCCTCGAGTTTAATCCTCAAGGAGCCACGGTTGATGTACGCCGCTCTCTAGGACCTGAGCTAGACAGCACGCTTCTGCCAGGCACTGCGAGGCTTGAGAAGCGCACCTGATAGATTCCTGGAGACCAGGAGGCGGGCAGGCCTGGCTCTGGGGGCCTGATGGCCCTCGTCCCTCTCCCACCCCATCCCGCACCTTTCACCACCTCCTGCAGGAAATGCCCTCCTGCTCCTCCCCAAGATCCTCATCAAACCTGCTCTCAAAACAGGATCGGAAACTGGCCGTGTTCAAATGGCTGATTACTGCCCAATGAAAGTCAAAGTGTAAGTCAAAGCGATGCATTCTGACAGCGCGCTCAGAGCACCGAGCTGCCGTGGGGGCTCGCACCAGAGTGGGGACCCCTACCCCGGAGGCCCCCTGGAGCCTCCCACTCGCAGCTGCACACCAGCCAGCACACTTGCCTGGCACACAAAGTGCAAAACCACTGGGTGTGGCAACGATTCTCCTCCATTCTCTCTCCAAGAATACACATCCTTTGCAAAGTTTTATTCCTCTTGGGAACATTTTCCTGACATTTAACTCAAGCATAGTTTTGTCTGTGTCTTTTTATAATGAAAGCTGGCATAGAGAAACCGCTCCACCTCCTTCCAACCACACCCAAGACCCGCCATGCTTTAGCAGCTCCAAGCTCTGTGGGTGGCAGCACAGCACAGGCTCAATGAAAACGAGGCAGGACACTGCCCTGGAAAACCGGAAGCCCGGCCTTCAGCAAATGCAGAGGCCGAGTGCGCCCACGCGGGAGGAGAGTGACACAAAGGAGCTAAGACAGAACCCTGCGATCTCCAAGGCACCCGCATCCGTAAGCTCCAGGAGGACGAGTCAGCCTCAGGGTGAGGCAGCGCTTTCCCGGCAGTAGACATGTTCACCAGACATGAGATCTCAGCGTCGCCTCCAACAAAGCGCTGAGCTCTCACCCACACTGGACTTCGCCCTCCGCGCAGGAGAGGTGGCATCCAGGCCCAACCTCCATGAGCATCCCAACGACACGGGGCGGTGCCTGTGCCTCTTCACAGCTCTGGGGAGACCTGGGTCGGCTGCTCCAGCAAGCGGGCACCTCAGCCGTACTAAGCCGAGAGGAGCCAGCCAAGCACCAGCCTACTGAGGTGTCATCGTTGGCTTAGAAACAGGCTTCCATCCACAAACTCTCTTTTTAATGTTTTCCATATTAAAAACCCATACTTTAAACCAAGATGATCTAAAAAATAAAAAACATCAAAAAAATGAAAAAAAGAAAAAATTTAAAACTCCATGCCTTAAATATTTTACTCCAAGACTAAAATATTTCATTCCTTTAGGCTTATCTTGGACCTCATAACATTCACATTTATCCAAAATAAAGCCCTCCCCTGACCAGGGTGGCTCTCGTGCCGCCAGCGGAGCCACTGCAGGAGGGCAGGAGGGACTCTGTGTGCGTTTCTAGTCAGCCCGTCGTCAGCCGGGACCTCAGAGCGGACTCGCCACCGGGAATCTTCATGCACTGAGCCCAGAAAGGCCCTGGACTCGCTAAGCTAATATGACGCTATTTTGCATAAAAAAGTGACAAGTCTGAAATGATGGAAATAGTCTACACTTGCAGCATAGTAAAAGGAAAAAGGACTTTTAAAAACCTGTCTTATGTCTAAAATGAGCTGCAATGCTAACAACCATTATTTTAAAATGGCCCAATAAACCCTATGCCGTGGCCATTGTGGGCCGCGGCCGAGCTCCTTAGGCGAGACGCAGGAGCGCTCTGGCGACGGGGGCAGGCGGGCGCCCACCAGGTCTTCAGAGAGAGCCTCACGGAACGCTGAAGCACCGGCCCGCGCTGCCCACAGCCGGCAGCCAGTTCTTAGAGGCAGTGCTGCCGCCTCCCCCGGTAGCCACGCGGGGCCCCGGGCCCCCCACGTGATGCCCTAAAGGATTCTGGACCACGACTCTGACCCACGCCTAACCGATAAAGCATCCCCAAGACCACCGAAGGCCACGTGCCCCCGCCTGACGTGGAGTTTCACGTTCCTGACTTTCCCAGTGGCTGTGGACAAGCGCAGTGAGACAGCTCGGTGCTCGTGGGCGGGCTCCCTGCCACATTCCGGGAGTGCGTCCTGGGCCGTCGCAGGGGTTCTGGGCAGGGCCACAGGGAGACTCAGAGTCCGGCAAGTGCTGCGCACCTGGCTGCTGCAGCTCCACCCTCCTGGCACGAGCCAGCAGCAGGCAGCTCAGCCCTGACGCTGCCAGCGTGCCGGCACCTCACCAACCCTGTGCGGGGCCGGCACAGCAGCAGCTCCATGCCACCGCGGCCGGAGCGTTAACAAATCCAAGAAACAGCACTAGAGGTCCCTAGGGACAGCTGTCAACTATGAAAACCCACATGCACGTAACACTTTATCCACCCCGCTGCAGACATCCCTGAAGGAGCCCACGGTGCTCCCACCAAGGGTGCCACGGCACAGGCAGCACAGACCAGACTCGAGGGAGGCAGCGCACCCAGGACAAGGCTGGCCTTGTCCACGGGGGCAGAGCCGCCGACCCAGCAACACGGAACAAAGAGGCGTGCTCCCCACAGCCCCCAGAGGCGTGGACGTGGCGGCAACACCGAGGGATTGAGAGCGGCGCGTGAGCCCTAATGCGTGAGGGGCGAGCCCTGCAGGGGCTGCCAGCACACAGGCCCTCCCTGAGCTCAACTATTCCCTTTCAAGCAACCCCAAGTCGCTGATCTTTGCAAGTTAAGTACTTTTGTGACCTGAGACTTTAAAATGGCTCCTTCCCAAAGAAAAAGTAAAATAAAAGAAAATAAAGAAAAAAATGGCTCCTTCCCGCCCGCCAGCGGTCCCACCACCACCAGCCACCCGACTCCTACTTCCTGTGGCTGTGCTGCTGCCACGGGCCACGGAGGAGCAGAGGGAGTGAGCAAGGCCTGGAGAGCCAGGAGGAGCCCCTTCCTGCCAGGCCTGGCACACACGGGCCCCAGGACATGGAACGCCCACAGCTAATGACAGAGTGGCCCAAGTACAACTTGAAAGAAGCAAAAACAAGCGTCAGGAGAATTAAAGGCTTAAACAGGAAGTCAGGGCCAGTTCTGCCACTGACTCACAGCCCTGGGTTCCCAGGCCTCCAAGGGCCTCCAGCACCGAGCCGATGCTGGAGGAGCAAGGGCCTGGAAATGCCTCTGTCCAGACCCCGCCTCCAGACACAAGAGGGCGCGAAGCCTGGCAGAGGTGAAGGGGCTGCCCGGGGCCACGCCAGCAGTGGGAGACGGTTACCTGCAGAAAAGACAGGCCTGCCGCCCGATTCCAATCTCACCACCATCTGTGACACCACCAGGGCCACTGCTGGCCATGGGCAGGTCCAAGGAGGCCTCTTCCAGGTGAGTTGGAACAGCAATCCTCCTGGGACAGACTGGAAGCCCATCCACCCACCACAGCTGTTTGGAGGCCACAGTTTGGCCACCAGCCATCACCCCAGGTGATGCATGCAGCACAGCACCTGGGAGACGGCCCTCGGCATGGCTGGGTCTTGGCCCCTGCCATGGCCGGGCAGGAGACGAGTATCCACCACTGCCACGGCTGCAGCACCAGGAGACACGCCTGGGACACACTTGTCACCACCTACTGGCACCCAGGCAGGCCAGAGAGACAGTGGGAAGAGCCCAAATGGACCCCACAACCCGCGAGTTGCCCCTTCGTCCTGGAGGGAGCCGGCTCCAAGGCCACATCTCCTCATGTTCCAACACTCCAGACCGCCTCCCCTTTGGCTGCCCAGCAGACCTGGACAGCAACGCGGTCTATCCAGGAGCCCCTCACAATTCCCTCCAGCAGTGATGCTGAATTCAAATCCCACTACTCTGCACAGACCACGAGGCTTCCTGGGCCACGCTGGGCTTCAACACAGGCTGTGTCCATCACCCCCTTCAGGGAGCAAAAGGCACCTCTGCATTTCCTGCGTCACGTGACCTGCAGGACAACAACTCCCCACGTTTCCCTGAAAAGCCAGTGGGAACCGCAGGTCAGAAAGACTCCTTGCCCCGACGAAGGCCCCTCGAGGGCCGTGCGCTGATGCCACCTGCACCACGGAGGCTGACAAGCATGCAGTCCTCGGCCCACAGGGCCTCCAGGAGCCCATTCTGCGGGGAGCCCACGGCTGGGCACTGCCCTAACTGCCCCTGGGCTCGCGGCGAGGGGCCAAGGGCAGCCCAGCTCACAGCTCACTCTGGGCAGCACAGCTTTAATTTCCACAGGGCAGTGCCTCCCTCTGCCTCGCTTCTCTACTGGTGTTAAACCCCACAAGGCAGATGCAGAAGGACCTGGCAGCGACAAAGCAGCTACCGGCCACCGCCTCGCCCTCCCTGCCACCCTCCCACAGGCCACGTGCACAGTCCCAGAGAAGCGGCCATGCTCAGCCTGAGCCCCTGCTAAGAGCAGCATGGGCTCCATGGCTGTGGGGGTGGCAGTTAATGGGGAGGGGGCGGGGGCAGTGAGGAAGTATGAAAATGGATACAGAGAAAAGATAGTTAACCTCACCTCGGGCACAGTGAGACAAAAACCCTAAAGTGTCATGCTTCCAGGTGACACACCTAACAGAATTCAGACGGTGGTGTCATCAAGAGAAATTGTAATGCACTACTTTCACAAGCAAACCTGAAATTCAAGTCCACTGGGATTCCCCAACTGCTTTACCTATAGAGCGCCCAATCAAATCAACCAACCTAAACTTTATTTAAAAAACAAAATGGGCCTGAAGCTAGCAGAAACCAGAAGTCAACAAAATTAGGACGAGATGGAAATATACTTAACAGATAAACAGCATGTTTTCCTCAAAGTTATCCCAGGTAGCAAGACTTTTTATTAAAATAGCAAAAATTTTGTCAAAGATGCCCAAAATAATGGAGCAAACTATGTGGAAACAGGTTGCTGTCTGAGCACACTCCATACAAATGCCTTCCGTTGGTCCAAATATAATTCCATTTATGTTCATAAATATCACAAACTCAACTCTGACACAAAATAGGAACTTCAACTGTCAAAAACAACGAAGAAAACGCCGTGGGATCTGAGTAGCGCAGCTTCCCTGCACACACGGCAAGTACTCATCCTGGAAGACATGCTCAGGCGGCCTCTACCCTTCCCTGCACTAAACTGTGGCTTCTTCCATGCAGCATCGCAATTCCAACCAAGGAAGAATCACAAGTTTGAAAGGAAAAAGAGCCACCTGCAAAAACACATATACTTACAAGTGAGTGTACACAGGCAGGCACACACATGCACATACACCCCAAATGTCATATACATAATGGCAACAAGAATTAAGAAGAGACAATTGAAAGGATGGTGAAATTTTAAAATTAAAAACAGCACGGCAAGAAATGCCTCCTTAAAAGCAAACGCCTTCCTTTGTCCTTCCTGACAATTCAGGTCAGCATCTGTGGGCAAGGACGTGGGGGCGGCAGCGGCCCATGTGGGGTGTCAGAGCCCAGGGGGCGAGGGGCACCCCTGCAGAGGGGTGACCTTGCACGGGGACTGAGAACAGGTGGGCTGCAGAGGACGGCCGCGGGGAGCTGTCACTGACGCAGGGGTCAGCACTTACGCAGGTGAAGGAGGGCACCGAGCAGGGCGTGGCCGGGCCCAGCCTCCGGGGGTCTAGTGCCTGGAGGAGAGCTCCACACAGGGGCAAAGCTGGCAGGGGTGTCAATACAAACAAACAAACCTGGTTTAAACCATCACGGAGCTCAGCCACTGAACCTCTCAAATATTAAATATTTTTATAAAACTCTAAATGAAATGTTTAAATTAATAGAAGATCATAAAAATGTGAGCAAGAAGATATCAGAAATAAGCAGGCAATTTTGCATACCTGTTTAGATACACATAATATGCATAATATATTTTATATATGTGTAAGATAAATAATTTAAATATAATTACTGAAATTAAAAACACAACGTCTAGCTTTAATAGAGGTTGACATCCAGGAGATGAGAGAACCTGGTTAAGTAGAAGAAGGGGCTGAGAAAATTACTGAGAAAAGGAGATAGAAAATGTGAAAGGGAAGAAATATGCAGGACAGAGTTAGGTTAGCAAACCTGTAATCAGAGTCACAGAAGAAAGAATAAAAATGAAGAAAGAATTCCAAAGAATTCATGGTGAAGAATTTTCCAGGACCAATAAAAGATGAAAAAGCCCACAATGAGGAAACATAACTTCAAAATGCAAGATAAATGAAAATAAATCCACACCTAAACAAACCATGGTCAAACTGCAAAACACCAAAAATGAGAAAAATCCTAAAAGTAGCCATAAAGAAAAGGTGGGTCACCAAAAAAATTAAACTGACAGCAAACTTATCAAAAGTAATAATGGAAGCCTGTAGAAGGTCGCAAGAAGGGCTTCAAGAACATTACTGTTACTCTAGAAAGCGTACCAATTAAACTGTCTTTCAAGAATGAGAGCTGAAAAAGACATTTTCAGGCAATAACTGAGAGCGTTTGTTGCAAACATGCCTTTATTGAAGGAACTTCTAAGGAATGTACCAAAAGAAGTAAAATTATCCCAAAGGAGAGGTCTGAAATGCACATACACACACAACCACACAAAAGTTGAGGAAAAGAAATTCTCTATAGGAAAGTCTAAACAAAGAGTATCTTTTTAAAAAATAATGTCTAATGTTACACAAAAATTATAGAACTAAAAACTCGACAATAACAAGCACATCAGGTGGGAGTGCCCAGTGTTAAAACCAACAATCTGTTGTTTGGAAGGTAGGCTGAAAAGCTCACTCTGACTTAATGCATG
>JAQZBX010105006.1:0-10893 GCA_029593785.1 Cabassous unicinctus
TTCTGAAGAGACATTGGTTGTTAAACTTATTGAGAATCTCTTTTATGTGACAAGTAAATTCTTTCTTGCTGTTTTAAAGATTCTCTTGCTGTCGTTGTATTTTGAAATTTTGATTATAATGTGTATCAGTGTAGACTGCTTTTACTCTATTTAGTGTCCACTGCACTTCTTGGAGGTGTAGATTTTTGTTTTGCATCACATTGGGGAAGGTTATTGTCCATTATTTCTTCAAATATTCTTCCTGTCTATTTGTTACACCTCTCTGTCTAGGACTCCCATTTTGCATATGTTGGATCACCTTATGCATCCCACAGTCTTTGATATTCTATTAATTTTATTTCATCATTTTTTATTTCTATTTCTCAAACTGGATTACCTCAGTTGACCATTTTTTAAAGTTCAGTGTTTTTTTCCTCTGATTTTTCATATCGGTATGTACTATTGAATACAGAAATTGTGCTTATTACCTTTTTATAATCTCTTTCTTTTTATTGGCAATCTTTGTTTTGGTAAGACATCATTCTTCTAGTTCCTTTAGTTCTCTGCCCATGGTTCATTTTACTCTTTGAATATATTTAACACTGTTGATTTAAAGTAGTGTTCTATTTATTGCAATATATGGGATTTTTCAGTAACAGTTTCTATATATTTTTCCTGTTAATGTGATATTCTTATTTGCTTTACATGCTCCTTAATTTTTAAATTCAAAACTTGACATTGAATATTAAAATTCATTATTTCTGAATATCATATTCTTTCCTCTCCTTAGCGTTTGATGTTTTCACTTGTAGTGAGTGAAGTTGATAGTTTATTGACTTTTCTAAACTTTTTCTAAAGACTGTTCTTTGTTGTGTGTGGTCACTGAAGTCTCTAAATCAGTTAACTCTGAGGCAAGCTAGTGATTTGACAGAGATTTGATTAAATGCTTGCATCCAAAAACATATTGTTTCATTCCTTGTTTTGTGTTTGAGTACTTTTTGAATGCTTAAAGAGGCTTTTTACAACTCTGCTTATCCTTCACTTCCTGAATGTACAGAGCCTAAATATCAGGCAGAGATAAAAGCTTAAGATCCTTTCAGGACTTTTCTGAGGATGCACATATCCCTGAATATACATATGGCCTTCTATATTACGTGGCATACAGAGGAGCTTTAAAAAGACTTTATCCCTCCATGTATATCCTTCCATAGCTTCTTTCTTACCAGATTTTTCAGTCTCTCTGCTGCTTTCTCCATCTGGTGTTCTTTGCCTTATGCAGATGCTACCACTATATTTCCCTTTAGTTCTTTAACAAAAAATGCCCAAAAAGCTCTGCAGGCTTGAGAATTTTCCAAGGCATGAGTTAAAAAGGGAAGCCCTGGAGGAGATTCATCACAGAGCCATCAGTCAGGTCAAAATGCATACCCACAATTCTTTCAAATCAAGGTGTATTTGTTCCTGGTACACTACAAATGTGGGCTGCTTCTGCAATGGCAGTTGATGAGTTAAAATGATAAGAAAAAAAATGTAGTTAAATTTATCATGTACATTCTTCCTTAAGAAGATTGTGTTTCAAAGTTCCAAAAAGCTTATTCTATTTATTGGCATTTTATCATTGCCTTAGTGGAGAAATAGGGTTTTGGAGTTCCTTACTCTACAATTTGTGGTCATATCAAAAATCTATTTCTTAAGGAAACTGTATCATGCCCATATTGGGTTTATTAAAGAAATGTAAGATCAGTTTACCTTCAGATAGTCAGTCAATATAATTACCAAAAATGAAAATAAAACAAAAAGTGATCATCTCAATAGATGTAAAAAAAACACTGACAAAATTCACACCCATTTTTCACAAAAACTTTTAGCAATATAGGGAGTGAAAGAAAATCTCTAATATTATAAATATTATAAAAAAATGTAAATAAATTGTGAAAGATTGAACAATTTTATTCTTTTTATTTTAAACATAGTGAATAGTCATAGTTAAAGCTCATTTTGGTTTCAGTCTTGCTTTTTTTTTCCCCCTGAGGTTCTGGGGCCAGGGATTGAACCAGGGACCTCATATGTGGAAAGCCGGCACTCAGCCACTGAGCCACATTGGCTCCTCTTATTCTTTTTATTTTGATTTGAGTTTATCTTTTCCAGAACTTCTGTATTTTAAGCTCAATAAGTTAGTTTAACTATGACTCTGGTTGCACATACATTGGATTGAAGAAAACTGAGATGAGTTGTATTTTTAGAATTGATGGGTCTGAGAGCTATTACTTAGCAAGACAGTAGATTATAATCCTCTATTCTGGATTGTGAAAAAAGTGACCTGTCTTTCCTGACCAGTTTGTATGTAAGAACAACCTATGATATTTATTTTTCAGTATTTTTTCTATTTTGTTAATAATAAGGCCTACAAAAGACAAGAGTGTTAAGAAAAATGTTGGATTTCAAGTCTAGCAGATTTTGGAAATATTACAATATAGGTACCTTTCAAAAATAAGTCTTTCTTGGAAGAATCTTTTTCTTCTCTTTCTTTCTCTCTTTCTATCTTTGTTTCACCTTTTTTCATCAGTAAATGCTTTGTGGTACCTTACATGGGCAAGTGTAATAAATACAAAAGTGACTGATCATAAGTCCAAGTAGACACAAACATTCTGAAAACCATTTATTTGAATAGTGACTGGATTTACATTTTTCTAGAAAACTCCACACTCAGCTTTAAGAATCAAATTTGGAAGGAATACATTGTCTATATTGTGAAATATAAATTTATAAAATGTATGAATGAATCAACTAAAAAATCTCCAGACAAAAAGTAAGAATACAAAACACAGGTTAAATATTTAACATAAGGATTTCTTTAGTAGATTGTTCTTTTAGTTTTTTTTAATCTAAAGGCTTTTATTTTTGTCATTTATTCTTGTTTCCATCATTCTCCTGTTTTCCTCATTTAGCATAAGAATTTAGAATCTTTGTGTTGTAAGAGATTTTCAGAGGTAACTTTTTTTCAAGTTTTCTTTATTGTTGAGAACAGTGACAGCATACAGGATCAAATATAACAGAAGTTTACAAAAATTTTAATCTTCACAACAATCTTATACATAGATATATTTATCTTTTTTTAACCAATGAAAGAGTTCACACACTGAGAGATAAAATGGATTAAAATTAAACACTTAATAAGAGATAGATCTGAAATTCCTTTTTATTTCTTTGGATTTTATGTGCAGTACTCTTTCTTTTCTTTCCCTTGTATTTCTATCTTTGTCTTTGTCTCTCACTTTCCTTCTCTTTTGCCTCTTTTTCTTTCTTGCTCTCTCAGCAAATGTTTTATTTGTGTTTAATTTTTGGCCAACACTGGTGATATAAGAATGACTAAGATCCAATATTTGCCTTCAAGAACCCATAGTGTTCATCACATACAGCTGAATGTGAGACAAGGTGGCAAGTGCAGTAATGGAATTCACAACAGACTCTGAAATAGGGAGGATGAAGCTATGCCAACATTCAATTTAGTGGAAATGGAGATGTTTCCAGAAAAGATAAAAACAGGAAAAGTGATGGCTATGGAGTGAAGAGAATAAAGTAATCTTTATATGTCTCTGAGTTCTTTTATATGACTTGAATTAATATCACAATTTTGTTTTTATCTATGTGTGTATGTCAGGTGATTTTGGAGGAAGATGCATGTACCTTTGGGTATTTGTGAATCTGACTTCTTTATGGCCACATCATGGATTGGCTCTTGAAATTCAATGTATAGTATTTGGCTTTTCTCCTTTTAAAAGTTAAATATTTTACTTTCAGAAAATTAAAAGAAAATCAGGAAGTTATAAAGAAAAATTACCTGTAGTATTACTTGTAGAATATATAAAAAATAAATGACTAACACAGTCTTCAGCCTGAGCTGTGGTAGATAGTTCCAGTACAGTAGACAGGCAGCCTGTGAGCCCGGCACTGCTTCTTGTGGAAGCCTGACCCCACTCTTTAGCTTTCTCCCTGTCTCACAACCATGTCCACCAATGAGAATGCTAATTCACCAGCTGTCTGCCTTAACAGATCCAAGAACAAGGGGAAATACAGTACCTAAATGAGGCGGTGGCATATTGAAGTTAATGTGGAGTTGAGGAAAGCTAAGAAGGATGACCAGTTACTGAAAAGAAGAAATGTCAGCTCTTTTTTGGATAACACAGCTTCTCCATTGCAAGAAAACTTTAACAACCAAGGCATGGCAAATTGGTCTATTGATGACATTGTCAAAGGCATAAATAACAACAATTTGGAAAGCATCTCCAAGCTACTTAAGCTGCTAGGACACTGCTTTCTAGGGAGAAACAGCCCCCCATAGACCACGTAATTTGAGCTGGTTTGATTAAAAATTTGTGTTCTTCTTGGGCAAAACTGATTGTACTCCTATTCATTTTGAATCTGCTTGGGAACTCAATAACATTGCTTCTGGGACATCAGAACAGACCAAGGCTGTGGTAGACAAAGTTGCTATCCCAGCATTCATTTCTCTGCTTACATTAGTGAAGAAGCAGTCTGGGCTCTAGGAAACAATACACATGATGGCTTATCATTCTGAGACTTGGTTATGAAGTATGGTGCAGTCAATTCTCTGTTGGCTCTACTTACAGATCCTGATATGTCAACTTTTTCATGTAGTTACTTACATAATCTTCACTTTCAAACCTTTGTCAAAACAAAAATTCTGCACCCTTGTTAGATGCTGTTGAACAAATTCTTCCAACTTTAGATCATCTCCTGTATCATGATGATCCATAAGTATTAGCAGATACCTGCTGGGCCATTCCCTGTCTCACTGATGGTCCAAAAGAATGGTTGAAATGGTTGTGAAAATTGGATCTGTGCCCCACCTTGTGAAGCTCCTAGGGGCTACTGAATTGCCAATTGTGACTCCTTCACCAAGAGCCATAGGAAAAATTGTTACTGGGATAGATAGACTCAGATTGTAATAAAAGCAGGAGCACTTGTTATCTTTCCCAACCTGCTAACTAACTCAAAAGCTAATATTCAGAAGGAAGCTGCATGGACAATATTGAAAATCACCCCTGGCTATAAGGACCAGACACAACAGGCACTGATTCATGGACTGGTCCCTTTCTTCATTAGCATTCTTTCTAAGGCAGACTTTAAGACACATAAGGAAGCTGTATGGGCTAAGACCACCTCTACAAGTAGATCCATTGAACAGATTGTATACCTTGCCCATTGTGGCATAATAGAATCATGGATGAACCTTTTAACTGTAAAAGATACCCAAATTATTCTGGTTATTCTGGATGCCATTCGAAATACCTTTCAGGATACTAAGAAACTAGATGAAACTTAGAAACTTAGTATAATGATTGCAGAATGTGGAAGCTTGGACAAAATTGAAGCTCTAGAAAACCATGAAAATGAGCCTGTACAAGACTTCAGGAAGATTAATTGAGAAGTATTTGTCTGTAGAGGAATAAGATGATCAGAATGTTGTGCCAGAAACTACCTCTGCAGGCTACACTTTCCAAGTGCAAGATGGTACTCTTGGGACTTTTAATTTTTAGCTTGCACAGCTGAGGTATAAAGTTGTTTGTGTACATGTTTGGCTGAGTTTGTCTTGTTATTTCTCTACTAAGAACTCTTTTTAAATGTGATTTGTTATGTAGCACTTTTTACAATGAAACTATACTGGAAAAGTTCCAAATCATACATACTGTATGAAGCTTTTCCTCATTGCATTTCTTATTTCTGTGTGGAATTTCTTATCTTGCAGTGTGTCCTGTATATAAAGATTAAATCCCATCTTTTTTTTAAAAAATAAAGGACTTGATATTTCTTTGGACTTGTTTTAACATCTGTAAAATGGAAATATAAAGAACTCTGTAGGTATCTATATACATAAAGTAAAATTGTCACTTAAATTTATTTATTTCCCATTTCATTGTCAATATTTAATGTTTTCACAGAATTAGTGTTTTTGGTAAAATTCAGATTCCTAGGAGATAGCCTTGAGTTTCTTATTCAGAGGACTGGTAATGGATTGTGATTCAGTTACACACACCTTAACTAATAACATCTTCACGGGTCCTCTTTATAAATACTTCACAACCATAGGATCAGGGTTTAAGAACTGAAGATGCCTTTTGTGGAGGATGTGATTCAGTCTCCAATAGTCCAGCCTCTGTACCCCAAAAAAACATGTTCTCCTTATATCCAAAACACATTAATTCCACTAAAATATCCCAAAAGTCTTAAGATATTTTAGAACAATATTAAGTACAAAGTCTCATCAAATCCATTATGGGAGTGATCCATCATGGGTAAAATTCTTCTGTCTGATGGCCCTGTGGGTTGTGTATTGAAGTGATATTATTGTTTTTAGAAGTTGAACACAATTTGGATAGGATTAAAATAATTATATTTTTTACTTTACACAGAGTTTAACATCAAGGAACTGGCTTAATATTCACACAATTGTTGTTCCCTTTTATAGATAAAAATTGAGGCAATAAGAAGTATTGAATAGATTATTGATTATAAGGTCTGTTATTGCTTTAACTTGCTAATTGTTTTTTTTTTATTATTCATAAAAATCAAGATTTTTCACAGTACATACCAATATTTGTAAAATAATATATAAATATATATGCATATATGTGTATTTTCTTACATAAATGTTATTTTATATATATGTATTTTTTTAAAGGTGCTTAGATTACCTAATTATTACTCAGAAATTACAAGGATTCCCATGTTTCCCACCTCCCACACCTCCTAAAACATCCCACACCAACATCCTTCATCAGTGTGGGACATCACCCACAATGGATATACATGTCCTGGGGCTTTGCCACCAAGCATAGACCGCATTTCACATCATAGACCACCCTCTCTCCCACACAGTTCTGCGTGGTATATGCTGATGCAAAATGGCCTACATCTGTTGCCACAATGCCACTCATGACAACCCCCAAGTCCAAAAACAGCCCCTGTATTTTGACTGCTTCTCCCCTTCCTGCCAAAAAGGCAAAAAAAAAAACCTTCTCAAAATTTGGAGCTGGATTTACTGAGTTTTTAAAAATATTAGAAGCTACTATTTATACAACTCAGAAAGAAAATCACTAGATAATTCAGCTACATGTTGACATCTTTATTCATTCACACATTTCATGTTTATTTTTCTGATCACCCCAGTGAAATAATGGTTTTCTCTGATGTAGGGATTGTGTTAGCAGCTACCAAATCTTTCATGACAATGCATTTATTGCTTATATTCAAAGCAAGTTTATAAAATCAAACTGAAGAAAGGAAATAAAAATTAGAAATTGGCAAATGCAAAAAAAAAAAAAAGAAGTGATATTAATGATCTTGTTTCCTCAAAATGTTGTAAACATGCTGACCACAATTAGAATGTAAGAAGTTGAGAAAAACATTGTTATGTAACATTTATAAGTAGATATTCATGACAAGATATATATGAACTGGCCTGATTCCTGCTGAGTGACACTCCCCCAAATAATAATATTGTGACCAAATGTGGCATAAAAATCTAATGCAGTTACCACTTTAGTGAGTGTTCAGTAGAGGCAGATTTAACCTGGTCACTCTGACTCTCAGCTCCAATGCCCTTGTCATGCTGCAAGGCTTGTAGCCCTCAACACACTGCAATCTTTGACCCTTGGCTTTGGATCTTATACTGACACTCATTAAGGGTACTTGTTTACCTTATGTGGGCCCATAGAATGATAGACTTTAGAGATTCTGGTGTCCTCTACATGTACATATGTTGCTTGGACTTGGTTATGCCATATTGTGCCCTGGACCTGGTTATGGCATATTAATTGTATCAGTATCTTGCAATTAAGAAAGCAAATAAATTGTATTGGGCATCCAAACTATAAAAATGCTGAATCTACTTTCCATTTGCAATCATTTCTCAGGTCATTTTCTGACAATTTGATGACACTTACACAAATTGTGAAAGTTAGAAAACAAGTTGTTTTCTTCCAATATACAATGGTGGGACAGGTATAGGATAAATGTTCCAATTCCAGAAGGGAGAAATTTGAAGGAAAATAAGAGTCATGTGTCCCAAACAAGTCTGGAGCCAGCATTTGATGATTTGGAAAATTCTTTGCCCATCCAGATTGTGTAATGTGAGGCTAGGGCCAGAAGTGAGTCTATCAGTAACCTCTCTGAGCTTTCAGGAAGTAAGACCCCAGAGGACAGGAGTCTATGTGAGACTTTAACTGAACAATGCACTGCTAGGGAGTACATGGGCTGAACATGGATTCAGTCAACACTATCAATGGAAGTTTAGATTGGAAGTATAATTACCCAGGAAAGACTTGTGGAAAGTTATTTTGTCTGATTTTTTTTTTCTTTTGGTATTTTGTGTGCCCTGGAACTGCACACAAAATGTGGAAGGAGTGGTCTTCTACTCCATCAGGTCTTAAGTACAAGAATCAAGCCACAGTTGCCTCTCAGAACTTGAGATATAATGGAGCTTTCCCTGCTGGGTTTGGACTTGTTGAGACCTGTGATCCCTGTATTCATTCCATTTTCTGCCTTCTGGAAAGGGAATGTTTATCTTATGCTTGCCTCAACATTGTATATTAGAAAAAGATGTTTTTGAAGTTTCACAGGTCCATAAGAGGAATTTTGACTGAGGAAAGACCACACCCATTTTGATTTTGATGAGACTTTATACTTAGCAATATTCTTAAGTGGTTAAGAGTTTTGGAATATTGTAATAGTGTTAATGTATTTTGTACCCTGGTCCTGTGTTTGTTAACACATTGGTAAATAGGACCCTTAAAGATGTTATTAGTGGAGATGTGCCGGAACTGAATGATGGTGAGTTTTAACCCAATATGGCTGAGGCCTTATAAACAAAGGAAATTGGAAACTGAAGAAGTCACAGGAGCAGCCTAATACTGTAAGTCAATGGAACTTGGAAGAAGGAAAAGATGCAACTTTGTGCATTGCTATTTCAGAGAAAAACCAACTAACCTCAAATATTGATACAGAAGATACAGATCCAGGGAGGAAGCAAGCCTTATAGATTCTGAAACTGTGAGCTAATAAATTCCTGTTGTTCAGTCAACCCATTTTCTGGTATTTGTTTTAGCAGCTGAAGAATTATCCATTTGTTTCTGAAAGAAGTTAAATTTGCACACACTTTGAACTACAGATCAATAAAACTATAATTATAGATTATGTTCATATCCTCAGCTTATTAATGGAGTCAACTTATTAGACATTTCATTGGAAGTATCTTTAGAGTACAAGCTATGAGAACCAAAAAACTCTCAAATATTCATAAATCATTCAAAGAAAGCTCCCTACCCTTGTAATTGCAAAACAAAAATAAAATATTTTTGGTAATTGTAAATCTTTGGGGTATTTTTTCTCCATCTTCTCTTTCTGTACTTTCTTGCACTTCTGTAATTTCAGTTCTTCTGCCACATATGATCTGATTCTTTCTTCCTCTGCCTTCATGATTGGATAAGCACCTTGATATTGTTATCTTAAACAGTCATTCACATTAGCAGTTTTGTTTTCATGGTTTTTCTGTGTACATTTTCTGTTTCATATTTTATATACACATTTTTGAAAAATGTGTCATCTAGTTTACATATAATAATGTTTAAGATCATAGGATCTGAGTAGGACAGTACTGAGTTTAAATCTAGTTTTGTCACTTACAACGTGAACTTAAGAAAGTATGACCAAATTTAAAGTTCAGTTAAAGGAGAACGTTAGAGGTATTATTAGAATCAAATAATAAACATTGTAAAAATTTTAGTACTATTAAATATTAATGCATATTAAATATCATGAATGTTTTTTATCACTGGAATATCTGAAATTATAATGGAACTACATATTGATCTAATTTTTTGAGATTTAAAGGAAATGATCCATGATTTATTCATCCCTGATACGAAAAAGAGTGCTCTGATTGACAATTGGAATCGTAGGAGTTCTCCAAAGTTGGAATGGGCCCAACCTCCTTGGCCCTTCCTGATTTCTTTCTTCAGGTTTTCTGATCTCTATAAGGCTTATGCTTCCAAGACATTGAGATTACATCATTCAAATGTTGCTTTGATTTTCTCCTCACAAGTCCTTTTTGAAGGTCAAAGAATCACTTTACTATAAATCTGAGGTTAACAAAATAGACATCCAGAATATGAATAAAGTTAAAATAAAGGCCTGTATTTATTCAGAAGGGATATTATAGCAGGCTGTTTAAGAGTAGACTCTGGTGTTAGGTTTTAGATTTGATTATCACCTGGACAAATTATTTAACCTTCCTATGCTTAATTTCCATTTGTAAGATGGTAAGAATAGTTGTGTTAATATATGTTAAGTGCTTATAACAGTCCCTGGCACAAAGTATACATTATATAAGTGATTTTAAAATGGAATAAATATTGACTGGTGTTGATCCAGCTTACAGTTTGGGCAGATAAGGGCTGATGTCTCTTCTAGAAATGGAAGAAGCCTCATTCTATCTGGGTCAGGGCTTCTATGGCTCTTGCTCTGGCCTGAATTCTTTGTCATATAACATTCTCTATCAATGTGATGAAAGGACATTTTCTACCATTAGGGACATTATTTGGTCTCTGGAAGTCTTATAGACAACAATGTTTCAGATGATGCAGAAAGACTTTGGGCTTTAGAGTCAACAGTACAGTGATTGAATTCTGTCTTATCAGTTTATGTAACACTGCATACATTTCACAATCTCCAAACTCATATTGTAATCCTAGTTCATAAGTAAAATGATATAGTAGTATATATATTCTATGGATATATTAAGCAATGGATGAAATAAAATGTGTAAAGAATCCATATGAGAGCCTGGTACTAAATAGGTGTTTAATAAATGTCACTCTTTGTTATCCCCTACTTCTT
>JAQZBX010105007.1:0-10894 GCA_029593785.1 Cabassous unicinctus
CACATTAACCTAACCATCACAAAGGGGAAAAGTGTTAGGTGTAACAAAATAGAGAACTGTAGGCTGGGGAATTAAAAATCATAGTTTGTCCTGTAATCCCCCAATTTAAACCTTTTAATAGCCTTAAAATGAAAATAATTAATCCAATTATGACGTTTCAGTAAGTAAAAAAAGCCAGTTCTTAAAAGGCATGAAAAAGTCTTTTCTAAATTATGACAATTATAATATATATCCCAGAACCTGGAAGTCAGTATGGTTTTAAGGTTATTCACAATTTTAAAATTTTATTAAAAAAAAAGGGGGGGGGGTTTAGCCTCTTGTAGATAAAGGAAAAAAGAAAAAGTTTTCTTGAATAAACTATAATTGTTCTAAATTTATTTAGCTTGGGTATAATCTCCCTAAGTTTATAGGATAGTAATAAAATAAATTAGCATTATATTATTAAATCTTTAAAATAATAAAAATTCTAAGTTCTTTTTTAATAAAATTCAGATGTGTCCTAAAGTGAAATGACTAGTTTTCACAGAACAAAATCAGAAATGTGGGAAACAGATGTGGCTAAGGTGATTGGGCTCCCATCTACCATATAGGAGGTCCAAGTTTCAATACCCAGGGCCTCCTGGTGAAAAGCAAACTGGCCTGCATGGTGAGCTGGTGCAGCAAGATGATGCAAAAAAAAGAGACACAGATGACAGACAATAAGAGATACAGCAGACCAGAGAGCTAAAGTGACAGAAGAGATTAAATGCTTCTCTCTAACTCCAGAAAGCCCCAGACTGGTTCCCGTTGCCAACTAAAGGGAAGACAAACAGACATAGAAGAACACAGAGAGCAGACAGAGAGCACAAAATTGAGTGGCAAAAATAAATAATAAACCAACTAATAAACAAATAAACAAAAATTGTAAGACAAAACTTAATAAATAAAATTAAGTTTCTTTGGTTGCTAATTGTAATTTAATAAGCATATTTAAAAATAAAAGTAACTTAAAATTATAAAAAGTTCGCAAAAGCATTTTCTAAACTGACATACTAAATAATTAATTTCAGGAAGCCATTATTAAATAAAAACGTAAATTGATATTAATAACAAATAGTAACTTCATAACAAGAAAACCAGTAAAAGGCCACCTCAATCTGCATATTAAGTTGATAGTAGGGAAAAAAATAATCTTAATTCCACTAGGAATCTTAGGTTTTCATAGAATAATAAAAAAGTAGTTTTTTTCCTAAGCTGCTAAAATAAACTACCTATTAATTAATGTAATTATGGTACAGGTGTAAAATCTAAAGTACTAAAAATAGTTAAGTTCATTTAATCTGTTATAAATTGCACTAAAAGTATTTAAAAAGTATATAAAAATTAAAAGAGACACACTTTAGTATTGTCCCACTCTCTTGTGCATTCAAACCAGGCCTCCAGTATCCTGCATAGTGACTCTCCATTCAGTTATTGGCTAAGTCGGTTGCTAAGACCCTTAAAATAACAAAGGTATCCACCACATCTCTGGATATGCTCCTGAAGTAAACGGAAAGTACATTGCTGTTTTGGACTCTTGAAGCAGACAGCAATGGCTCAATATGGCCAGAATTACAAAGGATATTGTCCTAAGACTGGCTCTGTTTCATAGTGCCAAGGGGCCCTATGCACTAGGCCAATAAAATACAGGTGCCTCCCTCCAAGATCAACAGTGCTGCAGTATGCTGGCTGTGTAAAAGCCTTACCAATTGGGGCAATAATTACCAAAGTAATGTAAGTAGAACTTAAGCAAACACAACTGGCATTATGGCCTGTTCCCAAGGAGAGATAATGTGTATGGTATTGCAAACTTAAAGATTAAATATATTAACTACAACTCAAAGAGGAACTTTTGCCTTAATTCATGCATTAATTAGTATTAAGTGCTATACCTATAAATCTGATAAATACAATAATATCTCTTCTATTCCAAACCATATGCAGAAGGATATTAAACATGTTAAAAGTCCTGGTACACTTAATTCATTTTCTAAATAGTTAAAAAATGTGTCTATAATATAAAAGAATAGCTTTCTTAAATATACTCTGTTTATTTTGCTTATAATATGCTTGTCTTGTTCTTGCCTATATAGTCTTTGTGAGTTTATGTCTAGGGCAGTGCCTCTCCTCACCCTCTCCTAGCTGTTCTAGGCAAAACCACCACTGTGGGAACTGGGGGTGACAGTTTATACTAAATCCAGCAAGTTCTTTACCCTTTTAGTAGGACCATGTCTCTTCAAAATTCTAACTAAGTTTATTTCTTCCAGTGTCAATACCTTCCAGAAAAAGGCATTAGTCATGTGGGAATTTCATCCAGTTCCAATCACATTGCTGGACCCAATTTCCCACAACCTCAATAGAATAGGCAGAAAGTTCCAAGCCTCAACAAGCAGGGACCACTGCCCCTAACTATCAGAAAACAGCTCCAGAAGAATGACCATCTCCCTTCAGCTTGCCCTTAAAAATAAGGGTGTAAACTCTCTGAGGAGAAAGTTGAGGCAGGTTAATATTAAAAACAAGAAAGACAGCTGGTCAAAATAAAGCATGCCAAAAACTCTGGGCACAAGGTCCAGTTTAAAAGTCCCAGGCTCAAAATAAAATGTCCTGAATAACTCCAAACAAAAATTTCTCCCCATTGGTCCCATAAAAGGACAGGTAATGGCAAAAAGGCAACCAATCAATTCAGCAAGTAGCTTTGATCTTTTGAGTGTCTATATGAACTCTCTTTGTGCCTAAATTAGTTTTTGATATCACCACAAAAAACTCAAAAAATTTAATAGCAGAAAATGTGTGGTATTAAAAGCATCCTCATAGTACTCCCCTACCTAGTACTTTATTATCTACTAATGGAATTTTTGCTTATATACAGTTAGACCAGGATGAATTGCCTCTTGTTGTTCCTTGGATCATAACTCCTGCAAACTGGACAGCATAAAACCCCTTGCTGGCATGCAAAATATAACTCATCAACAAGTTTAGAACAAGACATTCTCAATGAATAATGTTCAATGTTGTGTATATATTCCTGATCACTCTCATAATTTCTCACAAGTTCTAAATCATATGCAAGAGCCCATAAGTTATATTGATAAATTAGCTATTGCTTCCCTATTGAACTGGTTTAACTCCTTCTCTTGGCTGCAGCAACATGTCTCTGTATGTTTACTAGCTTTTAGTAAAGAACTCTTGAGGTAAGATGGCATCAGTTTAGGAGGGCACTCTCTGACTAGCTCTCTGAGGATGGCTGATTGGGGATGGGGTCCTACCTGGGGCTCTGTGCTGTGGGTGCATGGAACGAAAGGCTTGGGACATCTATCTGGAGGCAACTTGGTGGCATGGATTGCTCAGTAGAGATTCATGAGTTTTAATCCTGCCCATGGAGGTTAACACTGATGACTGAGCCCCCCACTCAGGGGAAAAGGCAGGTTTGAGCAACGACTCCTGTCGGCAACCCGGTGAGAGGAAGCATTCTCCGAGAGTGGGAAGATTCTGGTGGAGGATCAAGAGGGCTTTCCTTTCTGTGGGTTTTGCTGCCTGGAACCCCTTGCAGCTTTGGGGAACAAAATAGCTGGCTTGAAGCAGGACTAGGTTGAGAGGAGTAGCAAATCTGCTGAGGAAGGTTGATTTACTTAGCTGCCCAGGGATACATCACAACCACTGCCAGCATCCCGGTGAGAGGGAGCATTCTCTGAGAGGGGGAGGGTTCTGATAGAAGGTGGAGAGGGGTTTCTTTTCTGTCAATTTGGATGGCAGGACCCCATCACAGCTTTGCGGAGCAGATAAGCTGGCTTGAAGCAGCACTAGTCTGAGGGGAGAGGTGAATCTACAGAGGAAGCCTGATTTACCAAGCAACCTGGTGCGACTGAGGCTTGGCTTCAGAGGGGGTAGAGTCAGCCATTTTTATCGTTCTGCACTGACTAGCATCAGAGCTTCGGCTCCCCTGGGGAGGCAAGGAAGTGGGAAGTGCTTGATTAGTGTCCACGAGCCTAGTTAGGGTATCCACAGTGAAAGTGGTGGTCTAGAAGAGGACATATTTGGGTCGCTTATTTCACCAAAAAAAAAACAAACTGTCATTTTAAAAAGTGAAAAGGAATTTTTCTTTTCAATTTAGTTTTATAGCTAAAATCTGCCTGACAACCTGAAGACAGAACCTTGCAGGGCAATTGATTGATAAATACAAGCAGAATGAGAGGTTCCACAAGGGCCCAAGAAGGAGCACTGTTCTTCCTTAGATTTGTTTGACTGCTTGTTTGTGTGGTCTTTGGTTTTTCCTATGATTAG
Source organism: Cabassous unicinctus (assembly GCA_029593785.1). Classification (NCBI taxonomy): domain Eukaryota; kingdom Metazoa; phylum Chordata; class Mammalia; order Cingulata; family Chlamyphoridae; genus Cabassous; species Cabassous unicinctus. Next base: position 4,300 of record JAQZBX010105007.1, read on the forward strand.
CAGTTGTCTCTTGCTTTTCTTTCCTCTTTCCTCCCCCCTTTCTTTTTCTTTCATTTTTTAAAATTACATGCTGCCAATTGTCTCTTCTTTGCTGTGCTTCTTCTTCAGTGATTTCCCATTTTCTGTCTATACTGATTTTGTATCCCAAGCTATCTCTTACCTGCCCTTCATCTTTCTGCCTTCTGATTTCTGTTGTGGTTCTTATATACCATATTTTTTCATTAGTCTACAACTTAAGGGTGTCAAATTGTATTCTATCTATTCTGTTTTCTTCTTTTCTTTATTAATATTAAATTTTTCCATTCAACCCTTTCTTTACTCTTTCTCTCCCTCCTCATCATTCTAGCCTTTTAAATCATTATATATATATATATTCCTCTATTTGGTTTCCCAATCCATTATAGGTATACAATTATTTCCCTATTACTCTACACTGCCTACATAAGCTAAATATTCATTTCACTGTCTTATACAGTCCCTCTTCCAACTTTTATCAATACTATTATTACCTTTCCTCCTTTCTCACAAATTTGATTCTTTGGGCCCTAATCTTTTGACTTCAGGGGAACATAGAAAGAAGCAAGGAACTAAAATGAGAATAAGTGTCAAAGAGAAAATATAACACACACAGAGAAGCACCAGCTAAATAAAACTCTAGAGCAGAGAGAGAAGCTAATCAACCAAATAAACCTATTGAGTTAAAATAATGACTAGAGGGCAACAAAAAATTGCAAACCACACTGAGAAACAGGAAGATATGGACCAGTCCAATGAACAAACTAAAAACCAGGAAGAGATGCAAAACATCGAACAACTAATCAAAACTTTCAAAACAAATATCGTGGACCAACTTAATGAAGTGAAGGAAGATATTAAGGATATTATGAAGACACTGGGAGAACATTCTGAAGAAATTATAAACATACATAAAAAGATAACGGATATGATGGTAATCAATGGCAAAATCCAAGAAATCAAAAAGATGCTGGATTCACATACAGCAGATTTTAACAGGCAGAAGAAATAATTAGTGATGTGGAAGACAATATATCTGAAATCAAACCGATAGTAGAACAGATAGACAAAAAGATAGAAAAATCCAGTAGGGACTCAGGGATTTAATCAAAAACACAAAATGCACAAACATGCATTATGGGCATCCCAGAAGGAGAAGAGAAGGGAAAGGGAACAGAAGGAGTGTTGAAGGAAATAATGTCTGAAATCTTCCCAACCCTATTGAGAGAGATTGTTTTGCAGATCCAGTAAGCACAGCACACCCCAAAGAGTATAAATCGCAAAAGGCCAACTCCAATACACATACTTGTCAAAATGTCCAATGTTCAAGACAAAGAGAAAATACTCTATGCAGCAAGAGAAAAGAGAATCATCACATACACGGGAAACACAATAAGATTAAGTGCTGATTTCTCATCTGAAACCATGGAGGCAAGAAGACAGTGGTATGACATAGTGAAAGTGCTAAAAGAAAAAAAAAACTTCCAGCCACAAATTCCCTACCCAGCAAAAGTGGCATTCCAAAAAGCTGGAGGGTTCAAAATATTCACAGATAAACAGAAATTAAGAGAGTATGCCAATAAGAAACATGCACTTTAAGAAATACTAAAGGAAATTCTACAAGTTGAAAAGAAAAAACAAGGGAGAGAGAGAGTTGGAGGAGAGTTTAAAAACAACTGAAAAGACAAAAACAAAACAAAACAACATATGACATATATTAACTCAAAGAAAATATGGCTGAAGTAAGAAATTTTTGAGATTAATAACACTGAATGATAATGGATTAAATTCACCTATAAAGAGACACAGATTGGCAGAATGGATAAGGAAATATGATGCGTCTATACGCTGTCTACAAAAAACCCACCATTGACCCAGGGATTCAAGGAGGCTGAAAATGAATGCCTGGAAAACAATTTTATAAGCTAGCAATAGACAAAAAGGACCAGGAGTAGCTATTCTAATATCAGGCAAAATAGACTTTAAATGAAAAACTATAATAAGAGACAAAGAAGGAAACTATTTATTAGTAAAAGTTGCAATCTCTCAAGAAGAGAGAACAATCATAAACATTTATGCACCTAATCGGGGTACCTCATAATGAATGAGGCAAACCCTGGAAAAACTAAGTGGAGAAATAAATGCCTCTACAATTATAGCGGGGGATTTTAATACACCATTATCATCATTAAACAGAACATCTACACAAAGAATCTATAAAGAAACAAAGACTCTAAACAATACATTAGAGGACCTGGACTTTATAGACATATAAAGAACACTACAGCTAAATACAGCAGGATTTACATTCTTCTCGAGTGCACATCGATCATACTCCAAGATAGACCATATGCTAGGCCAGAGAACAACTCTCAATGAATTCAGAAAGATTGAGATTATACAAAATACTTTCTCTGAACACAGTGTAAAGAAATTGGAAATCACTAAGGGCCAGAGAATCAGATTAGGCACAAGGACATGGAATTTAAACAACACACTCTTAGACATACAGTGGGTCAAGGAGGAAATCTCAAAAGAAATGAATAACTACCTTGAAATTAATGAAAATGACAGCACAACATATCAAAACCTATGGGATTCAGCAAAAGCTGTCCTGAGAGGGAAGTTCATAGCCATAAATGCATATATTAAAAAAGAAGAAAGAGCGAAAATTGAAGACCTAACTGCACACTTGGAGGAATTGGAAAAACAACAACAAACTAAACCTAAAGAAAGTAGAAAGAAGGAAATAGCAAAGAGTCGTGCAGAACTAAATGAAATAGAGAATAAGAAAGCACTAGGAAAAAATAAGCAAAACCAAAACCTCGTTCTTTGAGAAGATCAGTAAAATTGACAAACCATTAGCCAGGCTAACAAGGAAAAAGAGAGAACAGATGCAAATACACAAAATAAGGAATGAGCAAGGGGATATCACTACTGACCCCACCGAAATAAAGACTATCATAAGAAGATATTTTGAAAAATTATTTGCCAACAAGAATGATAATTTAGAGGAAATGGACAAGTTTCTAGAAACTCACAAACAACTTACATTGATGAAAGAAGAAATTGATGACTTCAACAGTCCAATTACAAGTAAAGAGATAGACTCAGTCACCAAAAACCTAACAACAAACAAGAGCCCAGGACCAGATGTCTTCACAGCTGAATTCTACCAAACATTCCAGAAAGAGCTAACACCAATTCTGCTTAAGCTCTTCCAAAAAATAAAAGTAGAAGGAATATTGCCTAACTCATTCTATGTTGCTAACATTACCCTAATATCAAAACCAAACAAAGACACCACAAGAAAGGAAAATTACAGACCAATTCCTCTAATGAACCTAGATGCTAAAATCCTCAAAAAATACTTGCTAATCACATTCTACAACATATCAAAAGGATTATACACCATGACCAAGTGGGTTTCATCCCAGGTATGCAAGGATGGTTCAATATAAGAAAATCAATTAATGTAATACACCATATAAACAGATTGAAAGAAAAAAATCACATGATCAACTCTATAGATGCAGAAAAAACATTTTACAAAATACAGCACTCTTTCCTAATAAAAAACACTACAAAAGATAGGAATAGAAGGAAACTTTCTGAATATGATAAAAAGTATATACGAAAAACCCAAAGCCAACATCATTTTCAATGGTGACATCCTAAAAGCCTTCCCTCTGAGATTGAGAACAAGACAAGGATGCCCTCTATCACCACTCCTATTTCACATTGTCTTAGAAGTACTTGCCTGAGCACTGAGGTAAGAAAAGGACATAAAAGGCATCCAGATTGGAAAGGAAGAAGTGAAAATTTCTTTATTCACAGATGACATGATCCTATACATAGAAAGCCCTGAGAAATCTACAACAAAGCTCATAGAACTTATAAATAACTTCAATAATGTTGCAGGCTACAAGATCAATGCTCAAAAATCAGCAGTATTTCTGTACAACAATAATGAGCAATCTGAGGAGGAAATCAAGAAAAAAATACCATTTACAATAGTAACTAAAAGAATCAAATAACTAGGAATAAATTTAACTAAAGATGCAAAGGACTTATATACAAAAAACTACACAACACTGTTAAAGGAAATCAAAGAAAACTTAAATAAATGGAAAAATATTCCTTGCTCATGAATAGGAAGACTAAACATGATCAAGATGTCTATCCGATCCAAAATAATCTACAGATTTAATGCAATCCCAATAAAAATCAGCGCTGTATTTTATAAGGAACTAGAATAACTAACCCTAAAATATATTTGGAGAGGAAAAAGGCCCCGAATTGCCAAAGACATATTGTAAAATGAATTCGCAGGTATCACATTACCTGACTTTAAAACATACTACAAAGCTACAGTGATCAAAACCACATGGTATTGGCACAAGGTTAGACCTACTGACCAATGAAACCGAATTGAGAGTTCTGATATAGATCCTCGCATATACCGTCATCTGATATTCGACAAGGCCACCAAGCCCACTCAGTTGGGAGAGAATGGCCTCTTTAACAAGTGGTGCTTGGAGAACTGGATATCCATACCCAAAAGAATGAGAGAAGAATACCATCTCACACCTTATACAAAAATCACCTCCAGATGGATCAAAGATTTAAATATAAGACCCAAAACCATAAAGACCCTGGAAGACAATGTAGGGATATATCTACAGGACCTTGTAATAGGAAATGGTTTCATGAACTTCAGAGCCAAAGCACGAGCAGCAAAAGAATAAATAGATAAATGGGATCTCCTCAAAATTAAAAACCTCTGTACCTCAAAGGATGTTATTAAGGAAATAAAAAGACAGCCAACCCAAAGGGAGAAAATATTTGGCAACCATATATCTGATAGGAGCTTAATATCCTGCATATATAAAGAAATCCTACACCTCGAAAATAAAAAGACAAACAACCCATTTAAAAAATGGGCAAGTGACCTGAAAAGACACTTCTCCAAGGAAGAAATACAAATGGCTAAAAAGCACATGAAACAATGCTCGACATCGCTAGCTATTAGGGAAATGCAAATCAAAATCACAATGAGATAAACCATCTTACACCCATCAGAATGGCAGCTATTAAAAAAACAGCAGAATATGTGTTGGAGAGGATGTGGATGAATAGGAACACTCATCCACTGCTGGTGGGATTGTGGAATGGTCCAGCCACTGTGGAGGACAGTGTGGTGATTCCTCAGAAATCTAACAATACATCTTCTATATGATCCAGCAATTCCATTACTGGGCATATACTCAGAAGAATTGAAAGCAAAGACACGAACAGATATATGCACACCAATGTTTATAGTGACATTGCTCACAATTGCCAAAAGTTGGAATCAGCCCTGGTGCCCATCAACAGATGAATGGATAAGCAAAATGTGGTACATACATACAATGGAATATTACTCAGCTGTTAGAAGGAATAAAGTGCGAATACATGGAAAAACATGGATGAATCTTGAAGACCTTATGTTGAGTGAAGCAAGCCAGGCATTGAAGGATGAACAGTTTATGAGCTCATTGATTTGAATTAAGGAAAGTTCACACATTCTGAGAACCACTGACTGAAATATAGGCTAACAAGGGAGAGAGAGAGAAGGGTAGGTTGTGAGCCATCACCCATATGGACATAATCTATGGTAAATTGAATGAGTATAGTTACATATTGAAGGATATGACAGGTGGGTAGATATTTGGTGGTGCAGGATTAAGAGGTGGGTAGATTAGGAAGGGTAGGTTAGAATACCCAGGGCACGTAACTATGAATCTTGTCATCCCATGAGCCAAAACAGGGAAGAGTCATGTGCCCCAGGGGGTGGGGAGGAAGGAACAGAGAAGTTCAAATGGGGTATTTAGTGGTCATGGGAAATATTCTTCATTACCTTACAGTAATGGACCCAGGACATGTTAAATATCATCAAAAATTATTAAACTGTACAGTCTAAATTGTAAACCATACTGTAAACCATTGACAATTTTTAGTTGCTATATCTGACTATCTGTATAACAGCTATAACAATGCTAACATCCATAAAAAATAATGTTTTAATATAGGTTGGGGAAAGGGGAGGGAAATTGGGTATGTGGGAGTCTCTAGTATTCTGTGTGTGACTTTGCTGTGACCTAAAACTTCTTTGAAAATTGAATTGAAATTTGGGAGACGCTGGGGAATGAGAGGGGGAAGGTGTCACAGTACACTGGACATCTGATAATACAGTGATAAAAGGAAAAAAGAATTATTTCTTTTAAAAAAGGATTTTTTTTTGTTTTTTTTTCCCCATATTTTCAAATGTCCCAATCCGCTAATTATATTTTATTTTTAGTTTAGCTTCTTTTTTTTTCTTCTGAGTTTCCTTTTACTTATCTCTTGCATTTAAGCTTATCATTATTATTTCTTTTTCCTATTAAGTGTATTTTGTTATTATATGGGCTTCATGTTCAAGGAAGCTTTAGATCACAGAAGGGTTACAAGGTGGTGTACAGTGGATTGTTGGTGGGGGTTGCCTGGGATGGGGGATTCATGGGAGTAAGTCCATCTTAATATACATGAAAGATATATAAAA
>JAQZBX010105008.1:0-10886 GCA_029593785.1 Cabassous unicinctus
TCTATTGTATATATTTTTTTTTTTTGAGAAGCAGATAAAGGCTTGTTTTATTGAATGATTGATCTATATAATTGTTGAGGCCACTATGTACAGACAAGAGAAGGGGAGCTTTATTTCTTGGTCTCTTCCTCCTTTGACAGAGTCTTGATAATCTCCTCCTTCTTGGCCTGTAGTTGCTCCTCACAGTGCTTGCGTGCCTCCTTGGTCTTGAACCTGCGGGCTTCAGCCTGGTCAGCCAGGAGCTTCTTGCGAGCCTTGTCTGCCTTCAGCTTGTGGATGTGTTCCATGAGAATCCACTTGTTCTTGAATACATTCCCTTTCACCTTCAGATACAAGCTGTGATACATGTGGCGGTCAATCTTCTTAGATTCACGGTATCTTCTGAGCAGCCAGCGCAGAATTCTCATCCTCCTAATCCAGGTTACCTTTTCAGGCATGCAAGCATTGGCAGTACCCTTTCGCTTACCTATGCCCACATGCCTCCCCTTCCGGCAGGCCAAGGTGTTTTTTCGGCACTGAGCCTGGGAATAAACAGTCACAGGCTTGCGGATGATCAGCCCATCTTTGATCAGCTTCCAAATCTGCTGATGGGAGTTGGCATTGGCGATTTCATTGGTCTCATTGGGGTCCAACCAAACCTTCTTTCCACAGTGGAGGACACTTGAGGCAAGCCTCTTCTGAAGCCTGAGCATACCCATGGCTGCGGCAGCAGCGCCGAAAGGAAAGAACCTCTATTGTATTTTTAACCTCACTTATTGTGTCTCTTATTCCCATAAGATCTGTTATTTTTCTTTTTTTCCTTTTATTATTGTGATTATTTTAAAGAAGCTTTAAATTTAAATGTAAATGTTATATAAATGTTACATCAAAAATATAGAGGATTCCCATATACCTTACCCTCTCCCTCCCACACTTTCCCCTAACAATTACATCCTTCATGAGTGTGGTACATTTGTTACAATTGATGAATGTACATTGATGTATTGCTACGAACCATGGTCTATAGTTTACATTATGATTTACACTTTTCACCACACATATTTATAGGTTTGATAAAATGTATAATGGCCTGTATCCATCACTGCAATGTCATGTAGAACAATTCCAATGTCCCCAAAATGCCCATGTTACACTTATTCTTCCCTCTCCCTCTCCTCAGAACCTCTGGTGACCACTGACATTATTTCAATGTTACAAGTTCTTCCATTACTAGAATAATAAGTCTACTTTAGTCCATAGTTACAGTCTCCCCTTATGTTTGTTCATTCCTCAATCTTGCGGATTTAGGGATGCCAATTCTGCTGCCGATTGAGAGGAGGCTCTGTTATTTTTCTCTCCAAGGTTTCACATTTTTCTTTATGCTTGCCCAGTGTCTTCGTAATGTCTTTTATTTCTTTAGCAATGTTGTCCTTCAATTCCATTATTTGATTAGGAGATTTGTATGAACATCATTGATTAGTCATTTCAAGTTCTGTTTCTCACCTGGAGCTTTGATTTGTTCCTTTGCCCGAGTCATATCTTCCTGTTTCTTAGTTTGTAGTTTTTTGCTGATGTTTAGGCATCTGATTTTTTAAAAAGAGTTATTTATTTCTCCCCACCCCCTCGTTGTTTGCATGTGCTGTGTCTGCTTGTTGTGTGTAATCGCCTGAGCCACCTCCATTCCCTGCTTTGTTACATCTCTCATTGTTTCCTCACTGTGTCTCTTGGTTGCATCATCTCACTGTGTCAACTTGTTGTGTAAGCTTGCCGCTCCAGTCTGCTGCACCAGCCCATCTTCTCTAGGAGGCACCAGTAACCGAACTCCGACCTCCCATGTGGTAGGCAGGAGCTCTGTCGCCTGAGCCACATCCGCTTCCCTAGGCATCTGATTCTGATGCTGAATTTACTCTGATGTTCTGTTTCTCTCTCTTGCCTAGAGAGTTACCGTTAAGTAGCTACCACTCTTCTTTGATTCTTGGTTCAATTTGTTCTAGATATTTAGGATTGCCCCTGTTTAACTGCTCAAACCAAACCATGGCTAAGGACCCAGTAATGACCCCAGGCCAATTTCCAAGGGCCTTGGTGAGGGGACCTGTAAAGGCATCTGAATGCCTTTTATTATTATTTTCCCCTTCTTTTCATGGACTTTTTTGATCTTGCCAGCAGATGGCACGCTTTGGCAGACCTCTCAGCTCAGCTCCCAATATATAGGGGGGAATGGATTTACTGTAATCGTGATTGGGGAAGGTGGTAGAGAAGCAATGTCCTCAGGGCTGGCCAAGTCTCACAAACAAACTTTCTCAGAAGCTGTTCTCCTTCTTTGGTGGGCTGCACCCTTCCTCCCTCTCCTCCCTCTACCTCTTCAGCAATCAGCCCAGGGCAGTATGGACCATTTGTGTGGTTTTTTTTTTAATAATATACTTTTATTTTTTTAAAGATACTTAGACTATATAAATGTTACATAAAAAATATGGGGGATTCCCATATGCCCCACTCCCTACACCGCACACATTTTCCCACATTAACAACAGTCTTCATTAGTGTGAAGCAAATTGCTTCACATGCCCTTTGGAACTAGATCCTGTGGTCATGTAGGACTCTAGTAGGAGTTGGCAGTGCATCCTGACCTTGGACTGCCTAAGATGGTAGTTCAGTGGTCATTTTTCTTTCTGTACCAGCATCTTGGTATGTTCTATCCTGAAAACTCTTTCATGGTCCAAGATGGCTTCTGGAGCTCCAGCCTAGACCAGCAATCATGTCTGCTTTAAGGTGGCAGAAAGGAGGAAAGGAGGAAGGGCAAAAGAGCCCTCACAGCTGGGTCAGATCCATTTAAACACCCTGCCAAAACAAACAAACAAACAAAAAAAATGAAAAACATAAAAAATAAACAACAACAAAAAATAAACACTCTGCCCAAAGCTCCACAGTGTACTTCTGCTCACATCTAATTGGCCTGAACTTAGCCTCGTCACTCTTTTTTTAAAAAAATCAATTTAACTGATACATATTAATAAAACATAAATCCACCCAAAGTGTACAATCAATGGTATTCAATGTAACTATGTAAACATAGTTGTGCATTTAGTACCTCATTCTTAGAGCACTTTCATTATTCCAATAATAATAATAAACAGCAAATAAACAAACAAAACTCATCACCTCTCAATCTCTCTGTGCTTCCCTGCTATACATAGCTGCTATTCTTTTTTGTTCTCTCTAGTATATTTGTATTTATATTTTGTAAAAACAGTCTTATATATGCAATATCACCATATTCGTATTTTATGTGTGGTTCCATTATCTTATCAGTCCTATGTTACAGTTTTTAGCTTTCTTCTGGTAATATATATGACCTTAGACTTTCCCTTTCAACCACTGTCACACCCATGTAATCTGCTAGTTACAAACACTTTAATGTACTTTCACCATTTCTATTCATTTCCAAAGATTTACAAACAACCTTTTTTACCAATTCTGAACATCAGCTTTCCATTCTCTACCCTCATTTTATTTTCTAGTGAGCCTGGTTGCTCTTAATGCAGAGGATATAGTGGATTTTTTTTTAATACTTTTAATTTTTATTTTTTAATGATACTTAGATTTCATAAATGTTACATAAAAATTGTAGGGGATCCCCATATGCCCCACACCCTACCCCTCCCACACTTCACCATATAAACAAAATCCTTCATCAGTGTGGTACATTTATCACAATTGATGAACACATATTGGAGCACTGCTAAGTGTGGATTACAGTTTACATTATAGTTTAAAATCTCTCCCACACAATTTTGTAAGTTATGACAAGATATATAATGGCCTGTATCTGTCATTACAACATCATTCAGGACAATTCCAATGTCCTCAAAACACCCCCCTATTACACCTATTTTCCCCCTCTCCTTCCCCTGGAGTGTGTTTGAGGAGGCAAATTATCTTTAGTTCCCTGCTGGCTCTCAGGGTCAACAATGTCACGGCCCCACCGGGTCTGGAAATGCACGACCCCTCCAATGACGCAGACCAAGTTAGCTGGCCAAAATCTGAATTTGCTGTGGGCTGTGTCTCACCCTCTCCCCTCTCTTGGGGAAGAGGACTCCTGCTATCTCCTCAGTCTGCAGCAGCCTGCCAGGGGCCAGAGGACCTCCTGCTGTTTGCTCTGAAGGTGGAGGGATGGGCACCAGCAGCTGCTGCTTCAGTTTTACTCACATGATTTTCCCTGCCAGCCAACACTTCTTTCCTTTGCCTCTCTCACTTCTGGATGGTGTCTAGCCTTCCCCTGGTGACCTAAGCCCCAGAACAGCCCTCCAGTCTTGGCCTATCTGCTAGCCATTTTTCTGGGAGAGAAGTCAGCCCTCTGCCTCTCTAATCCTCTATTTTCCCAGAAGTCCCTGAATATATTCTTTTCAAAATATAAATGATAGCATATTAACATACTATTCTGCACTTTGACATGTTTTTCATTTCATGAGGAGTTCCACATCAGTACAGAAAGAGCTGCCCCATTGTAAAATAACTACACATATTCCATTTTACACACCATCATTTACCGATAAACACTTAGGTCATTTACAGGTTATTGTTTTTCATTTCAAATAATGTTTTATTATTCATTCCTTGTAACTACTTTCTTATGCACATATAGCCACCAAATCGGTAGGGCAATGCTAGAATTGCTGAAGCAAAGGCTATGGGCATTTTTGGTTTTGAGATGCCTTGCCTAGTTTTCTTTCAAAGAAGTTGCCCCAATTTACAGCAAATGGGAATGCCTGTTTATGTCTTTAAAGGGCTGTGCAGCCTAAACATCGGTACCATCTCATACGAACTAGCAACACTCAGAGAGGGAGAAAGGGCAGCTATGATAATTACCTCCGTTTTAGAAATAAGGTAACCGAGGCCCAGGGAAGTAATCTGAGTCTCTAAGGAAGCGTAAACAAGACCCTAAGATTCTATATTCTCTGTCCAGGGGCCTGACTCGGGAGTGGAGGTGGTTCCCGGAAAGTCAACGCACAGATTTCACAGTTGTGCCCAAGGCGGGAGCAGGTCCGGAACCACTCATAACTCTCCACTGGTGGGGTCGGGATGACTCCGACTCACAGAGTCCCCAAAGGGACTTTATGCGGCTTCTAATTCACCTCCCACTTGAGCCTCTTCGGGCGGGAGAGGTGGCCCACACCTACTGGAGCCTTGGCACCCGTTCCGTACCGGCGCCGCTCCCACCGCCAGGACGGTCTCCCTCCGCCTATGTCGGCTCGCGCGGCCGCCCCTCGACCCCGAGCCAGCGCAGGCGCTCGTTTGGACAAGTTTTCAAACGGCAAAATGAGCGCGCTCGAGAGACCACGCCCCCGCCCCTACACCCCGCATCCCAGATGCTTCGGGGCCGGGGCCGCTGGGAGAAACTACCTCAGGCCTCCGCAGCCTGTCCTTCGGAAAAGCGCCGGGGAACCGGAGAAGGCTGCTGGTCATAACCGACCGCGACGCTCTGGCGCCATCTTGTGTCCATTCCTGTGGCCTCCGGACAACCGCCGGGAAACCACATTTCCCAGTGTACCTAGCGCGCAGGCGCAGGCGCAGGCGCAAGGAGTCCGCTTTCGTTTCCACGGGCACCCGCTCTCTCCTCGCCCCCCACCCGCCGGGGCGGAACAGCCTGACTGTGGAGAGCCCGGAGGCGTTGCTGCTGTCGAGGTGCACTGGGGTAGGACGCGGTCTGCAGACGGCGGACGGGACAAAGTAGGAAGCTTGAGGGGAGGAGGTTCGACAGGCCCTGCCTCCGGTGACCAGCGCTCCCGAATTTTGCTCGACGTCCGGTTGTCCTCGCGCTGCTGTGGCCTGCGCGTTCTGAGGCGAAGGGGCGGGAGAGGCCCGGGCCCGCGAGGCCCTTGTCCGGCTCTGGCTCGCGCAGCCCCGCTCGCCCCGCGCCCACCAGCGCCTTGTCACTCCCCGCCGAGGGTCTGCGCGCCGCCGACAGGTACTCGCGTGGCGCGGGCCGGGCGCGGCGTGGTTCGCGCCGCAGGTGAACGTGGAGGCAGCGTCCCGCCGAGCCACGAGCGCGCCCCGGGTTCCAAGCGCTCTGCCTCTGATGAATTCGGGACCCGGAGCGGGTCCCAGCCCCTCCGGGTTCAGTTCCCCTCTCTGTAAGGTGGGGGCTTGCACTGGAATTCTAGTGCACATGGCCATGCCTTTGCCGGGCAGCTCCTGGCTCAGTGTGACCGGGGGGACAGTCCCTTTATGTCCTTGAACCTGTTTCCTTCTCTGTAAAATGAGATTGAAGCGGGTGATCCTTAAGATCTCTTCTAGCTGTTTATTTTGCATACAGCTGGGGCCTTTGCTCCCGAACCAAAGTACAAGAAGAGAGATGGTTCTCTGGGATGGTTTGAGTAAGAATCTAGGTTCTCAGTCAGAGAAACCTGGGTTTGTGAGTTTGTGTAAAGTTATCACATCTGTTGCGCCTCCAGTTCCTCATTTCCAAAAGTGAGGATGATGATAGTATGACCTCAGGTTTTTGAGGATTAAATGAGGTAATCCATGTACGTTCTTAGTACAGGACCTGCAGATAGCAAGTGCTATTCCAAGTTCCAGCCATAATATCTGATAACTTTTTAAATCCCTTGGCTACTCTGAGAGCTTTTCCTAATTTTTGGAGTCACTTCTTTTATTGCTGGTCAAATCCGTTGTCCTAGTAGGATTTTTTTTTTTTTTTTTTTTAAGATTTATTTTATTTATCCCCATCCCCTACTCCCACCCCCCATTGTTTGAGGCTGTTGTCTGCTCTCTGTGTCCATTTGGTTGTGTACACTGTGTCTGCTCCTCTTCTCTTTAGGAGGCACTGGGAATGGAACCCAGGACCTCCCATGTGGAAGAGAGGTGCTCAATCACCTGAGCCACCTGTGCTCCCTGGTTTGTTGTGTCTCTGTCTTTCCTCTTTGTGTCTCTTTTGCTGTGGTAGGCAGAGGCCCAATTGCTTGAGCCACATACGCTTCCCAGCAGGATGGTTTTATAGGCTGATTCTGGTGAGGAATCCTGAGTGCTCTTACCCAAGGTTGGCTGCTCAGAGCCGTGTCTCTCCCCGCTGTAGTCTGGGTTATAGCATTACCACATAGCACCTAGGGAGGATGCAAGTTCAGCATCACAGAATGGAGAAGACACTTTTCTTTCCTTAAGATTCGGAGAGAATGGGAACATGTGCTTGTCAGGATGCAGAAACAGCTGAATATTGAGCTAATCTATTTGCTTAAGACTGGATACACACACAGTTATTAGGAGTGCATAATAAGCTTGTACCCCTTGCATTGAGTTCAAACTTTGTGTTCATTGGGAAAAGCCTAACAAGGAGTTAAAAAAAAATTTTTTCCAGTCCTGGAACTCCCAGTAGCTTCACAAACAAGCTTATCTTCATCCCACAAGCATCTTTATGTGGAAGCTGTATAATATTATTCCAGGAGCATTTTGAGCTCCTATTAAGTTCCTGGTACTGTGCAGAGGGCTGCGAGGGATATGAAGATGTATAACACAATCTCTGCCCCCAAGAAATATAGAGTTTAGGAGAGAAGATCAAATATGCATACAAAACACAAATAATACAAAGAGAAAGAGCTGTGTCCAAAGAGGCTTACAGGTTACTGGGCTATGAAGAATTGGAGGCAGGGTGACTTTGTACCAAGAGCATCAAGGAGGAGACAGCATTTGAGCCAAGCCTTGAAGGATGTGGAAATTATGGATTTGCCAAGAAGTAGGGAAAAAGATACTCTGGGTACTCTCCTCACAGCTCTGAGAGACTTGGAGGAGAAATGTCTGTATCCCTGACTAGACAGCTCCTAGAAAGCAGGGGCTGGGTTTGGGCCAATGTTTTATTCCAGCTTGGCATCTAGTTAGCATGCAGTAAATATTAATGTATAGACAGGGGCTATGAGTTTCCTCTAGCAAGGAGCTGAGATATGGGCTTGTTACTATGCGGAGGCCCTTTTATTAGACTCACCTGCCCTCTGATCAGCTAGTCTTCTAGGGGAGGACCGTGAACAGGTAGGTGATTGTGTGTCAAGGGCCCTATTGTTGGCTTGTTTAGTGCAGCATCAGTCAACTAAGATGGCAGTGAACAGGGTCTTGCTGTGATAAGAGAGGAGGGTTTGTGAGTCTCCTTTCCTGGAAATGAGGTAAAGAAGCACAAGCAAAGGAAATTGAAGCCTAGGATCATGAAAAAGTCTTGAAGACTAGTGATGAACACTCCTCGGGCTCTTGTGGCATTTGTGTCCATCCCTGGCTCTTTTGCTTGGCCCCCTCATCCCCAGGGACATTTCTCTTCCATCTGTGATCCACCTGGGTGTGGGAAACTACACCCACCATGCTGACAGATTTCCAAGGCCTGCAGCTGCTGCAGAGGAATGAAGTTGGCCTCAGCAGCACCTTCTTCAGGCTGACTTGTGGGCCTTGCCCTTACCATCCTGCCCAGGGCTGAACATGCCCAAGGTGAGAGGTGTCAGTTGACCCTTGGGGAGGAGAACTGTCTCAGAATCTGGGATGGTGGTAGCTTTTGAGGAGGTCACAAGCAGAGAGGACTGAAAGGAGAGTGGCTTCAGAACAGGCACATCTTCCCAAGTCCTGTGTTACTCATCAAGGGTCTAGATTTCCCCTGGGATCCTCTGTTGTTCACAGAGGATGCTGTCTTCCTCAGAACAAGGAAGCTGGACTACAACCAAAGGGTGGATGGGGCATAACTGATCACCTTTTTTGTCCCTAGGTATGGGATGGTTCAGGACTTCAGGGGCCACAAATGCCCCTTTTCTTGGAGACGCGATCCAAGGTGAGCTGTGACAGCACGGTCTCCCAGCCCAAGCCCTGGTATTTCTCTCCACCTACCTCTTCAGTTTGCTCCCACTCTGCTGGCTTCAGGTAAGTGCCCACTGGATGTGTCAGGAGTTCATTGTAGCTAAGTGGAGGCTTAATAACTCCAGACCTGACGCTCGAAGGGAAGTTACAGCAGCTTAGTACTGTCATGGAGGCCTGTGTCAGCCTATGTCAGGGACATCATGTTCCTCTACAATTTACAAAGCACTTTCCCTGATATGATCTCATTTATTTTTACAACAGCTGGAAGGTCTTGTGTTACAATGTTCACTTTTCCATTTGAGAGATCCAAGTTCTTAGGTTATAAGTCAAAGAGCTAAATGGTGGCATCGAGACCAGTGATCTTTCCATTACCTCAATTAGTGCCATCTGCCAACTGGTGTGGCCATGATCCTCGGCTAACCTGAAACTAGACCAAGACTCTCTTTTCTTCCCATTTCAGCCAGAATTTCCTGTCCATTTTCCTTAGTGTTCCATCTGAGCTCGGCTTCTCTCTGTCATCAAATGCATTTGACCAGTCTCCCACTTTTTTGCTTAGGCTAGTCTGACTGCTGAAGCCAGCTTGTTCTCAAGGCAGCAGGGTCCATTCAGAGAGCTCATGTTCCTCCCTTTGACTCTGCCAGGTGTGCCTGCTCCCAGCTAGGATACTTAGGCGATTCCATATCTGGGCTAGAGGACCGAGAAGAGGAAAGCTGATGCCCTGGGTCGGGAGGACAGTTAGCAAAAGTTTGTTGCCTGGTGGATCCCCTGGCCTAGGTAGTAATGCCACACCCCAACTCTTGGCACCGCTGGTAGCAGTTCAGTGAGACTCAGAGATAAAGGCGATGAGGTGAGTGTGGCAGGGAGGGGTACAACAAGGAGCAAGCCCAGGCAAAACAGGACTCCAAGTGCCTAATTCCAGCCAGAGGTCAGTCATTGTGGGCATTTGGGTGAAGGCTGGGGTGGGGAGAGGGAGCTGAAGATACACAGCCTACGTAATTTGTCTTCATATGGCCTGAGGAGGCTTGGAGCTGGGCAGGTATGGCCAGGACAGCAGCTACCTGTCTCTGGCAAAACACTGCTGCATGGTTCATCTCTTGGTTTGGCAAACTGACTCCCCTCCTGTGAAGGCCCTCAAGAGACCTTCTCCTACACCCTCTACCCTCCACCCTTGCTGGAAGCTCAGTTAGATGCTTTCCCAGCCCTGTCCACAATCTGATTGTTTCAGTGTCCCAAATGTTCCTATGCTAGAATTGGGAGAGAGGGGCTGAGTGC
The DNA here is from genome assembly GCA_029593785.1 of Cabassous unicinctus. Taxonomy (NCBI): domain Eukaryota; kingdom Metazoa; phylum Chordata; class Mammalia; order Cingulata; family Chlamyphoridae; genus Cabassous; species Cabassous unicinctus. The sequence continues at coordinate 10,072 of JAQZBX010105008.1, forward strand.
CATGGGACAGAACAAGTGATTTGGGGGCAGCAGATGGAATTGTTTCTGGGTCAGTGGGATGCCTGAGCTGGTAAGCAGAGACCACCCTCAGCCCCAGGTACTGCCAAGTATCCATGTGGTGGGTGGGGCTGGTACCAAGGGTGGCCCACATGTCTGCCTGCAGTGAGATCTGCTATAGTTGCTAAGTGGTCTCTACTGCCTCACCCCACCATCCTGTTCCAGCTCACCCTCCACCTCACCCCTTTCATTCATCTTTTCCCTCTTTCTCTCCCTCCCTCTCTTTAAAGAGTGCCAGCAACAGCTGCTGACACAAGGTCACTTACTCTGCCTGTCCTACCCACAATTCAGCTTCTTAGAAGTGCCCATCTTGGCCTGCACCCTGCAGGACTGGTACTCTTGGGCAGATACCTCTGATTCCTCTCCTCTTACAAAGGAAAAAAGATTCAGATAAAAGAGGGACGTCAGGGCAAGAAAACTGGGAACTCTCAGTGAAATAAGCAGGGCACATAGGGACAAATATTGTATGATATCGCTAGATGACTAGAGATAGCAAATTTGCAGAAATAAAAAGTGGATTAGAGGTTACCAGGATGGGAAGCGGGTGTGGCTCAGTGGATAAAGCTCCCGTTTACCATATGGGAGGCCCCGGGTTCGCTTCCCGGGGCCTCCTTGTGAGGGCAGGCCAGCCCGCGCAGCGCGGTGGGCTGATGCAGCGGGACCTCACAGCAAGGGGGAGATAAGCAGACACGGAGAAAACACACAGCGAATGGACACAGCAAGCACAAGCAGCAAGGGGGGGATAAATAAATAAATAA
>JAQZBX010105009.1:0-10898 GCA_029593785.1 Cabassous unicinctus
CCCATTCATGGCTTATTTTGCTTTGTCTGTGCCCTCTTCTATCACCTCTCCATCCTCTTCCCATTATTTTAAAGATAATCCAATACTATTTCATCTGTATCTCTTAATAGCTAAGTGTTCTTTTTAAAAAATCATAGCTATAATATCATCATCCACCTAAAAGTTAATAATGATGCCTTGATTTAATAAAAATATACATTCATATTTGGGATATTTTTTGAGTTAAAATTGTATGTTAGAATAGTAATTAATAATAAAGATGAAGTTTTCAGTCATTTTTTTCTACAAGACTAACGTTTTATGCTAAATATTTTGTAAGCCTATGATTAATATTTTGCAGGTATTTAAATTTTATTATATCTTTCAATTCTGAACCTATTGATTGGTATTTAATCTTGTTCATCTTAAATAAGTAGAGGACTATATTGACAAATCATCAAGAATTTCTGGAATCCCAGTATATTCCTCTCCTTCCCAAAGGTTTTTTGTGGGGTTTCAATTAATTAACTAATTAGTTAACTAATTTTAAAGCATTTTGAGCTGCTTAATATAAAGTATATTACTGTTTTACTTTATTTTTATGTGATAAGCATAAAAGATTTAAAGCCATTACCTTTTTACTTTTGGAGCTTTATACAAAAAAAGTCAATTCTATTAAATTGTTAATTTTTATAGTCAGTGTTTTAATTTTCTGTAGAGCATAAAAATTCTACAGATTGTTAAGTTATAGTAAACTATAAGGCTAATTGAATATCTTCATGAAATTTGTTTATTAGGAAATACATGTGGGCTTTTATTTTTAGGCTAATAAAATTTTGTGTTTGTACATTTTTGTTTTTATTTGACAATCATATCCTGTTTTCTTTATTTTTCTCAGAGTCTGGAATAATACTGCCCTTGTTTATAAAATATATTATTGAAATAAGTGGGTGTGTGATAAAAAGTTGCTATTTAACTGTTTAGTTTTCAGTGCTTATTCCTATGAATAGTTCTGTGATATTGCTTTCACAAATTTTAGAACTTTGATTTTAAAACTATCCCCTGGGAAGAGGATGTGGCTCAAGTGATTGGGCTCCCATCTACCATATGGTGAAGGCAAGCTGGCCCGCGCGGTGGAGAGCTGGCACAGCATGACGCAACAAAGGGAGACACAGAGGAGACACAGAGACACAGCAGACCAGGGGGATGAGGTGACTCACGCAATTGAGTGCCTCTCTCCCACACCAGAGGTCCTGGGATCGGTTCCTGGGGCCTCCTAAAGAGAAAGTTGTTTTGTTTTTTTTTTCCTTCTCATCTATCTCCTAATTCCTTCTATTGGTCTCACTAGAGAAAGATGTTTATTTTTTCCTAAATGTTCTTTTTGAGTTACCTGATGTAAAGCCTTTTTTTATTTTTGTTTTGTTCCATTACTTTTTTGTGTCTGTGTGTGTGTGTGTGTGTAAAGCCTTTTAATAAGCAGTGCTTTATTGGTACAATTTTAAAAGGGAATTTTTCTAAAAAATGGTGAAACCTTCCCTCCTCCGAGTGTTTTGAACCACGTTTGCAGAAAGTTGGGAAGGAAGATCTGAATTTACTATTTGGGATTTTAATTAGTGTGCTGAAATTTGGGGGGGGTGGGGAGGGCGAGTGGAGCAAGGCAGAGGCCAACAAATCAGTAGTAGGGCTGTTTGCTTCAACATTAAATGATTCTATCACGGACGGTTGTGCTTTATGAATGCTCATGAATAAAGCTAGTCTTTTTTTTTGGATTCTTTCTTGATAACATACTATTAGTTTCACTTTTTCTTTCTGTTTGATTTATAGTTTGGGAAACCAGGTAATTAAATTGTTTGAATGGCTAAAATATGTGTAAATTAATTTCAAATGAGGTTCATGGCTATGTGAGTGAAGGATGTGCACTTCTGTTGACTCTTTTCCTTGCTCAGAGTCCTTTTTTGTCTGGCTTTTTTCCCACATGTCATATGTGGTTTGTGTCATGAATGACTTCTGGTTAATTGTGCTGTTATTGTAACTATTTGATTTAATTTAACTTTTGTAGAAAAGAATTTTTACAAGTGTTGAAAGTTAAGGTAGCTCTACATACCTATTTTATATTTATGGATTAATCTGTTTTTAAATGGACATTAAAATTACATGTTTTTGTTTTTTTTTTTCTCTCTTAAAGTTTATTCCCCAGATATGCCTTCACGGCTTCCAATCCAAGACATTTTTGCTGGACTGGTTACAAGTATTGGCACTGCAATACGATACTGGTTTCATTATACACTTGTGGCCTTTGCATGGTTGGGAGTTGTTCCTCTTACAGCATGTGAGTATTTATTCCCCTTTGGTTGCAGTTATTTGAATATTGCTTAACTATTTCATGTTATAAGGTAATATCGAATAATATTTTTGTTCAAATGTTTATTTCATGTTATACTATATGTTAGGAAAATCTCACTTAAAGAAGTTATTAACCTGAATTAACTTTTTTCTTTAAATATTCAACTTTATTTTTAGAGACGTTTTAGATTTACATTTACAGAAAAATTACACTGAAAATATAGGGAATTCCCCTATAACCCTTCTACACCCACACATATAGTTTCCTCTATTATTGACATCTGAGGTTAGTGTGGTTCGTTTGTTAAAGTTGTTGAACCAATACTGAAGCATTGCTACTAACCAAATTCTATAGTTTCCATTATGGTTTACACTTTGTGCTGTATGGTTCCATAGGTTTTGACAAATGCAAAATGTCATGTGCCCATCATTTCAGTATCATACAGAAGAATCTCAGCACCCCAAATATGCCCTGTGTTCCACCCATTCATCCCTCCCCCTCTCTTCTGAACCCCTGTGAAGCCTTGGCAACTACTATCCTTTTTTAAATAAAATTTTATTGAAGTATACCATTCATACATGAACATACATAAACAATATGTGTATACTAAAGGTTGTGAACTTACAGAACAAACATGCGTATCATCACATGTAGGTGGGGTTCCCATACATCACCCCACCATCAACACCTTGCATTGTTGTGAAACATTTGTTATAAACTGTGAACTATAGCATGGTCAAAATATCACAACTAACTATAGCCAGAGTCTTACATTTGGTGTATTTTTCCTCAACCCACCCAATTAAAAACACCCTGTCATAGTATTGTACATTTGTATAGTTCATGAGACAGTGTTCTCACATTTGTTCTGTTAACCACAGTCCATCTTCCCCCACAGGATTCCCTGAGTTATACAGCCCCATGTTTTGTACAGTCCATTCAGAGTGTACGCTCAGTGGCTCTCATTTTCATCACAGAGTTGTGCTGTCATCTTCTCAGTCAAATTTAGAATGTTTTCATTACTCATAAGGGAAAAATTCCATACCCCCTTACACCCCCCTCCCCACAAGTTGTCTCTTAGAATTGATATATTGAATTCTTTGGCAACCACTATCTTTATATCAGTGTTACAGGTTCTTCTGTTAACACAAGATAATAACTATGATAACAAATCTACTTTGCTAAGAACTATTTTTTAACAGATCAGTTTCTTAAATAAATATGGGAGGAAAAACACAGTATATAGAGGTTAATAACGAAAGTTTATGAAGGACTTAAAAGAGCAAAATCAAACCACAATTCGAACTCAATTTATTCCTTGAAGTATACTAGAGTTTTCTAGGACTTCAGAAGATGTATTCTTTTCAGACTCTCTCCACCCCTCCCCACCTTTTTAAAAGATACTCACATATCTAATGGTCCTGAATAATTAGGATGCTTATCTATATAGGAGGTCCTCTCTGGATTTGGTTCCTGATTTACTAACCCTTAGTTGATCCCTCTTGGGTTTGTTGTTATTCTTAAAGTCATGGAGAAGGATAGATAGTATATGGTGCCAGAGATGATTCCTTAGAGTTAAGCACAAACAAGATTTTTGAGTAAGTCTAATTAATATTCTCATGTATCCTTAAAATAAAATAAATATCATCACCTATGAAAATGAAAATCTGGGGAAATATGCCAAATAGCAAAATGGGTACAGCTGAAGAGTGAATTAGTGAAATATAAGATTGACCCAAGGAGTTTTCTTAAGATGTAACTCAAGGAAGGGTAAAGGAGTTGCAAGTATGAGAAAAACAATTGAAATATGGAGGCTATATCCAGTTGTTTCAGTGTATGAATTATTAAGTAGTTCCAGAAAGTAAAAGAGACCATGGAGATGAGGAAATGACAGGTAACTTTTAGCTCAAATGGGAGAGGTAACCATGATGAAGGCAAAAAAAACCCAGACTCACAGATCCAGACACATTCTAAAAGTTTTTCAAAGCCGGGTGGGGTGGTGATGGTGGTGATGGTGACAGACATGTATAGGTGGTATGCATCCAGATTATTCTACAAAATAATCAAAATCAAACTGTGATTGGACTTTTAATTAGCAACATTGAATGTCTGGTAAAGTCAAACTTATAATTAGCAATATTGAATATTAGAATTCAGCAGAAACTTCAAAATTTGACAAATTTTGGACCTAAAACGCCATATCAGCCAAACTATCATTTTCAGATGGAAGGACAACATATAAGCATTTCAATAGTTGCAAGGGTTTGGAAAGTTTACCTCCTCAAACTTTTTATGATAAAACAGTTTGAGAAAATACTTGACTCACATGGCAAGGACTTACAAAAAAATAAAGAACACCAGTGAGATACAAAGTAGCAAGTGCTTCTTACAGTTAAGCATGAGTAATTATTGATCTGTATTCATTAATAGTTTTTAGGTGGTAACAGCCTGGGATGAAAATCCTAGATGATCTTTACATGAGAGAAATTGTGTGGGAGGATAGAAGTGAAAGATTGTTGTTTGCTTTATTTGGGGGGAGGGTATAGGTGCTCCAAATTTTGATAGAAAAATATAAGTTTACTGTGCATTAAAAATATAACGATAATCCTGTATTTTATGCATGATTGTTCTGTAAGCCTACATCTCTAATTAAAATGTGTGTGTGTGCATGTGTGTGCGCGTATGTATGGGTAACTGAATAGAGGATGAGACCCACACCTCCATGGTCACCTGATTAACAACAGTGGTGCACTGTTTTTTTTTTTTTCTTCCCTTAACAAATCAATTTTATTGATACATATTAATAAAGCATAATTCCATCCAAAGTGTGCAATCAGTGGAATTCGGTGTAATCAAGTACTTGTGCATTCATCACTTCATTCTTAGAACACTTTCATTAATCCAATAATAATAATAATAATAATAATAAAAAACCAACCAAAACTCATCACTTCTTAATCTCTCTATGCTTCCCCTGCCGTACATAGCTACTATTCTTTTTTTTTCCTTCTCTAGTATATTTGTATTTATATTTTGTAAAAAGTCTTACACTATCACCCATATTCGTATTTTACATGAGGTTTTACTATCTTAGAGAGTCCTTATTACAGTTTTTAGCTTTCCTTCTAATAATATACATACCCTTAACTTTCCCTGTCGAGCACTCTCATACTCTTAACATAGTCTGTATGAAGAGAAGGACGAAGATGTGAAGATGGCGAAGCTACAGATGCTGCTGGAGGAGGAAATTGCAGGGGTCCGTTTCAACAGTTACACAAATCTGGAACGGGTGGCCGATTATGGCGAGAACAACTACATCCAAGAGAGGAGTGAGATCCGGTTCTCCCAGCGACCCCGCCGCTGGTCCCTGCAGCTCGGGTGGCAGGAGGAGGAGCGGTAGCGGCCAGCAGCCTGGCTTCGAGAAGGCTCTTGGTGCACCGCGTCCCGCAGCACCGCCAAGATGCCCAAGAGGAAGGTCAGCTTGGCTGAAGCGGCGGGGAAGGAAGAGCCCAAGAGGAGGTTGGCAAGGCTGTCCACCAAACCCACTCCTGTGAAAGTGGAAGCAAAGCCAAAAAAGGCAATGGGAAAGGATAAACCTTCAGACAAAAAAGTGCAACCAAAAGGAAAAAGGGGAGCAAAGGGAAAACAAGCTGAAGTGACTAACCAAGAAACTAAAGAAGATTTACCTGCAAAAAATGAAGAAACTAAAAATGAGGAGAGTGCAGCCTCTGATGAAGCAGAAGAGAAAGAAGCCAAGTCTGGTTAATACCGTATACCATGTCTTATCAATGGTCCCTGCTTCTCCCTTCTTGTACAATCCAGAGGGATATTTTTATCAGCTATTTTGTAAATGCAAGTTTTTTAGTAGCTCTAGAAGAAACATTTTTAAGAAGGCGATTGGAATCCTACCTCATCACATTTTTTTAAGTGTAAATGGTTTTTTTTAAGAGGGGAAATCATTTGTTGGTAGTTTATTTTTTGGTACAACCAGAAAATAGTGGGATATTGAATTACGGGAGACTTTGACTGTCTTGGGTGTCAACTTAACATTCCACTGGGGCTGGCAGTTTTTATACCCTATAATATAGCACATACTAAATGGTGATTTGGAATCACAGTCATGCATTTAATATATGTTGAACATTTTAAATTACTCCTATTCCCATGTTTTTTAGTAGTTATGTTTCTTAAAACCACTCCCCTGATCTTGGCTTTCCCTGTCAGAACTCTACAACATCCTTGGTTGTGGTCGTCCAGTTTTTCTAAAAACTTTGTTATGTCCTGTAAAAGATTGGAAATGTGAGTATGTAGTGTGTATGGTATTAAATTGTGAATTATTGGGGCTTAAAGATGTAACAGTTTATCAACATTTGAAGATATTGGTATTTGATACCCTCTTAAGGAAAACTTGCCTCCAAATTTTAAGCTGGAAAGTCACTGGAATAACTTTAGAAAAACAACTACATGGCCTTTTAGGTTTTCAGTACATACATTAAGAATTGTGTACAAATTGTTCATAACGTCTGTGCTCATCTTCAAAACAACCAATAAAATCTCAATTATGAAAAAAAAAAAAGAGTGAACTGAGGAATAGGTGGCTGAATTAGGGAGACTGAATCCATCTAGATTAAGGTCACTCATCTGATCAAGGTTGATCAAGGTTTACCCTCCTCCAAGAAACTTGTCCTGACTTTCCAGCAGAGATCATCTCAGCGAGCCCTAGAAGAAACCAAAGCTTATACCACATAGTCCTTGATAAACTCTGATAAACATCCTGGACAACAGTGTCATACAGGTACTGGATATCCACGCATCTTGGCTATGAAGAATGGAATGTTCAGTCAGTCATTTCACAAGCAGTTGATATTCATAAAGAGAAAGTTGTAAGGATAGAAATTTGTATTTTGACTACCAATAAAAATACTTCAAGGACACATAAGATTATTGCTTCAGCCAAAGTGGAATGACCAGTTTGTAATACTGGAAAACTGATTGTACAATTCTAGATGATATTAGACATGGAGTAAAGTAACATTTCAGTGTTTTGGAGGATTAATGGTAAAAGAAATTCAACTATATTCATGAAGCCTGTCAAAAAGAATCTCAATAAAATTATGTTCACTACAAAAAAAAAGGATGCTGTATTTTGTCAAATGCCTTTTGCCTAGCTGCTCCATCCTATTTTTGGTTACTGTGTGTGTGGAATATATTTTTCCAGCCTTTCACTTTCATTCTTTTTGTATCCTTGGGTTTAAGGTGATTCTCTTGTAAACAGCATATAGATGGCTTGTATTTTCTTACCCATTCCGCCAATCTGCATCTTTTTTTTTGTTTGGGAATTTTAATCCATTAACATTACTGGAAAGGCAGTTCTCCCATTTTGACCTTTTGTGTTTTGTCTGTCATATGTTATTTTCACCACTCTTTTTATACTTTTTTACTTTTACTGACATAATCTTCATTTCTAGATTTTCTTCCAAGCCTCTCTCTCTGTCCTTTTCAGTCTGTAACACTCCTGTTAGTATTTCCTGCAAAGCCGATCTCTTGGTTACAAACTATCTTAGTTTGTGTTTATCTGTGAATATTCTAAACTCACCCTCATTGTTATTTTATTTTATTTTTTATTTTTAGGAGGTACCAGGGATTGAACCTGGGACCTTGTACATGGGAAGCAGGTGCTCATCTACTGAGCTACTGCTGCTCCCCTCACCCTCATTTTTGAAAGACAGTCTTGCTGGATATAAGAGTCTTGGCTGGCAGTTTTTCTCTTTTCAGTATTTAAAATATATCACACCACTGCCTTCTTGGCTCCATGGTTTCTGATAAGAAATCAGCACTTAATCTTATTGTGCATCCCTTGAATGTGATGAATCGCTTTTCCTTTGCTCCTCTAAGGATTCTCTTTTTATAGTTGGAGTTTGACATTCTGGTTAGTATGTGTCTTAGAGAAGGTCTACTTGGGTTTATTTTGATGGGAGTATGTTGTGCTTCTTGGACATGGATATCTACTTAAATAGGGTTGGGAAATTTTCTACCATTATTTCCTCAAATATTCCTTCTGCCCCTTTCCCCTTCTCTTCTCCTTCTGGGACATGCATGACTGTGTATGTTTATCCTCTTCCTTTGGGTGGGCCATGATTTCCTATTTCTTTGTCTTTTACTCTTTCATGGCAAACTGTACATTTTAATATTTGTATTAGGGTTCTCTAAGTAAAGAGAACTTACAGGCGGTATCTGTAAATAGTATGAGATTTTATAAAATTGTCTCATGCAGTCATGGGGATGCACAAGTCCAGATTCTGTAGGGCACGATGCCAGTCAGGGACCCCTATGAAGGTCCTCTAGTTGAGTTCCTCAGGAGATGCTGGCCATCTGAAGTAGAGATGGTAATCCTTTATCTGAATGCTGAAATCACTTCTTTTAGGCCTTCAACTGATTGGATGAGATGTCAGTCATTGCTGACAGCAGTCTCCTCAGTTGTAGATGTAATCAGCCATCTGTGCAGGGTTATCCCTATCTTTCTCGCCCTCTGTCTTGTCCTGGGCCTTTGCTTGTTAGTTGTTTTGGAATTCTCTTCACTGGAGTTTGGCTGTCCCTTTTGTTTCCCAGGAGATGGACCTCCCTCTTCTGTGTTGGAAGCTGGCTTCGTCTATAGTTTTTATACTCCTTTCATTGTCTCAAGCTGCTTTTGCTTTGAGGTTAAATTTTGGGAGAGTGGTACCCTGGAGAGGACTTTCCCGTGTCAGTCTTTCGCACCCAAAACGGCCAGGGACCCATGAAGAAGGTGTAGACAAGCTCCAAAGTGCCTTGGGGAGAGGATCGGGAAGGGCGGGAAGAACTTCTCTAGTGGCTCCCCAAGACTGAGATTTCCTGGCCTGGCCAGGAAATTCAGCCCTTCAGTTAACTGTCCTATACTCCCTTGAGGAAGCTCAGAGTCTTTAAGTCTCCACTGCCTTTGCCCCCTGTCCAGGGAGGGTTGACACAGTGTCTGCTGCTGCCTTTGTTCAGAGCAGTTTGAAACAATAGCTGCCCTCAGAGCCGGGCCCCTAGTGATTCTGAAGATTTATTTATTTATTTTATTTATTTATCCCTCCCTTGCTGCTTGTGCTGCTGTGTCCATTCGCTGCGTGTCTTCTCTGTGTCTGCTTATCTCCCCCTTGCTGTGAGGTCTTGCCGCGTCAGCCCATGGCGCCGCGCGAGCCGGCCTGCCCTCACAAGGAGGCGCCGGGAAGCGAACCCGGGGCCTCTCATATGGTAAACGGGTGCTCTATCCATTGCGCCACACCCGCTTCCCTATTGAGACATATTAATAAAGCATAAATCCATACAAAGTGTACAATCAGTGGTATTTAGTGTAATTACATATTTATGCATTCATCACTTAGTCATTCTTAGAGTACTTTCATTATTCCAATAATAATAATAATAAACAAAAAACAAAACTCATCACCTCTCAGTTTCTCTATGCTTCCCCTGCCGTACGTAGTTGCTATTCTTTTTCCTTCTCTCTTGTATATTTGTATGTATATTTTGTGAAAACAGTCTTATAGATGAAATATCACCCATATTCATGTTTTACATGAGGTTTTACTATCTTATACAGTCCCATGTTACAGTTTTTAGTTATCCTTCTAGTAATACACATGATCTTAGACTTTCCCTTTCAATCACTGTCATACCTGTGTATTAGCTCTGCTCGTTACAGACACCATGATGTGCTTGGTGAAGAGATTTTTTTGTCCGTTGAGTCAGCTAGCCAGGGATTGGGCCCTGCGGCGGCCTTCCGTGAGAGTGGAGGGGATGGCCTCCAATAGCTGCTGTGCAGGGAGAGCAATTTACCGTTCTTTACTGTAGTTTATCAGCCTCTTCCATTCTTCCTTGGATGCTGTTCAGTGTTCATCTGGCCTCCGGAGTTTCAAAATAGTTGTTTCAGACAGTTCCTGCCTGTTTTAATAGTTGTTTGATTGGAAGGACTGGATCTTGGAGCTCCCTGTGCCTTCATCTTCCTGGAAGGATCCCCATCTTATTTTTTTAATGGACTCTAGTAAGGAGGCCCATAATTATGAACCTGTTTTCCTGTTTAAAGCCATTTGGTTTGTTGTTGATTAACTTTGTTACAAGCATACTTGCTTTGAATATTTTATACAAATATGTAAGTAATTTCTGCTACAGAAAATTTTTTTCTAAACTTTCTATTTTGACTTTGCTTTTGAAAACAGACATTGAAGTCACTAAACTTCTGATACAAGGCTATGGGGAAAAACTTAAGCTAATGCACAGTTGCTGGTTTGAAAGAAAATTTTTGGTTTTTTTCTCTTTGACTCCCTTTCCAGATCTACTCCATTATCTCATTCTGTCCCTGTTTTTTTCTGACTAGGAGTATAAGGGAATGTGTATGTATTGATTCATACTTCATCTTTCCCCCTCATGACTAGCATTTAAGATTTTCCCTATTTTAGGATCCTTGAATCTGTGCTTTATAAAAATTGGTTGTTAGGGTCCTATTCATGGTATTGGAACATGTTACTCTACTGAAAAATCCTCTTAATCTCAATGATGTATATCAACTCAAATC